>DF359279.1:32205-74013 GCA_000787875.1 Solanum virginianum | reverse complement strand
TGTAAGATAGGTATCGTTACCAACTAAATTGATTCGATTCATAAGAATGACCCATCTACTTAGCTTTTATAAAGTATGGATATACTCCACATCTTGTCAAGTTGCATAAAATAGGGTGTTAAGTCACCCTTTCATAATCACGATCATAAGCATACTTGAAGAATTGGAACCTTATTCATGAATCATAATTTTAAATAGAAATTAGAGAAAAACATGGGTTCATAGTCAATTGAGTCTAAAATCATGAAATTTGATGAAATTAATGTAAAATAATAAAATTGAAATCAATTTGAATGATAATTAAGAGAATTCATATCAATTTCATGAGGCCTAATCAACTTGTGATTGAAATTCTTTCTAAATCAATTTAGAATCATGAAATTCAACTAATTATCATAATTCATATATAATTGAGTAAATTAATCAAGTACTAATCATAATTCAAGAAATTAAAGTTAAATGATGAGAACCCATAAAATTCATGATTAGAACTTGAGAAAAAGTAGATTTTGATTTGGGCTCCATAGATGAAGACTCACATACCAAATTGAAGAAGTCACAGAAATTTGGATGAATGTGACCTTGATTTATTTAGGAAGCTTGAAACCCTATGAATGGAGAGTCTTTCAAAGAGAAAGGCCTAGGAAATTCTAGAGAATTTTGGGAGAGAATGATATTGAGTGGAATTTAGTCAAATATAGGATGGTTAGGGGTGGTTAGGGTGGGGGGAGGGTTTAAAATGACATAGTTCAGGGACTAGTTGGGTAGGACATGACCAAAAAGCTCTCAACTAAAATAGCTAGACCCCAATCACAATCTCAATCTATGAGTAATAGTTTGAACTATGGCTCATGGTTCATAGATTGAGTCCTGGTTATATTGTTGGCCTTTGAAATGGGTTTGTGGACTCCATCCACGAAACCTCCTCTATGACCCGTAATTCCTTTTACAGGTCATAGATAGCACAAGTAATTACCTCCTAGCTTTTGAAATTTTTTCCCTTTGATGACCTCATTAATGACTATTGTTTGTGATGTCACGATCCAAGCCTAGGGCCTAGACATGACACGACAAATGGAGAATCAAAAGGGACCTAACCAAGCCTCTTAACATCATTTACACATCCTTGGTCATAGAAGCAGAATAAGTATCTATAAGATATAATGAAAAAAGGAAGTGGGACTAAGAGAAATTCTTTGATATTCATAAAAGCATAAAAGAGTCCAGCTCAAAGCATATACAAACCATAGTATCCAACAACACCTCTAATTTAGAATGGGGGGGGGGGAGCAAGACACTCCCCAGGCTCACCCTTCTGATAGTAAGTGTTCAACATAGCAAAAGTAACTTAGATATTATCCTCGGACTTGAGGACTCACCAATGCTTTTCACAAAAGTACTAAATTAGCCACGTGGAGGAGGATGATCAGAAGGAGCTCTAGTTCCTACATGGTAATATCATGTAGGCATAAAGTATGCATTAATACATTTGAATGTAATAAGTATGAAGGGGTGCAACAGAACAAAAATATAAGCCAATATATTCAAAAAGCATAATCATAATCAATGATTATATAATCTCAATATGACATGTATGATCAATGCTTTTAATAACACATGCATATAAGACATTTAACTTGTATAATATTTAATACATATGTGGGAATATACCTCAATCGACATTGACCAAGTAGCTACAACTTGGACTTTGAGGCTTGATAGTCCCTCGGTTCAGGTGACCTGACATGACACCCCATGGCGTAGTGCGGTACAAAGGCAAACCAAACATGATAACATAAACTAGATAGATCTACTTGTATAGCAAGGGTAATAATCATAATCCTATGGTGTCACATAGTTTATAAAGACTTTATATAAGGATCCCTTGAGCCGAGCCTCCATCTTAAGCCTCAATCGGTGCTAAGTCAAATCTCACAGAACACTTGAAATAATCATACTTTAATCATAACATGAATAGCTTGTAAGAATATGAGTTGAGTAGCTTATAAACATGCTTGACGTCTAGTAGTGAGTGTAACTTGAGCATGAGAGTAGATCATAATCATACATGAACCCTTGCTTTAATATGAATGGCTCACAAGATGTAAAAATCTTGGAATAGGGCTTAACTTGATACTTGTAAAATCATAGATATTTTTCATGAATTCAATACATATTTGAAAGTCCTTAATCATCATGAAGTCACTTGGCTTGTAAATCATGTAATAGATCATCAATAACTTGGGAATTCTTGTCGTGTCATTTTATCAAACACATGGTGGGTTTATGATATTTGTTTAAAATCATGCAATTTAAGAGTGAAATATGATGAGTAAACTCTATGCAAATCAACCCACCAACATAGTAGTAAAACCCTCCTGTAGGGTATTTTGAAATTCTATCTTAAAAGGTCATGGTAATTAATAATTTCATAGCTCAAATAATGCAGTCTCAATAGAAATAATCAATTCACGGAGTAACTTGAAATATACATTCATGCAAAATTAATCAATACTTGGTAAAATCCCAACATAATTTATATTTATAATCTATAATAAGAGATACTCATAGGTAATACCACTTGAAAACATGCAATTTTCATAAAAAGGAAGGTTGGACTCCATGGGTGAAAGGGCCCAATGGATGAAACCACATCTCTTAAATCTTGACTTCCTTGAAGTGAACTTGAAGTGATTTTAAAGGTTGAAATGAATCCTTGAGTCCCAAAGTTGAGCTTAAATTTCTTAGATTTGAATGAGAGAATGTGATAGAGTCTTAGAAAGGTTTTAGAGAGCTTTTTGTGATTTATCGAGTGGAAAAATGGCTAAGTATGGGTGATTTCATGTTTAAGTGGACATGGGGCTATGATCCCAATGCCCTTGGCCAAAATGGAAAAAGTAAGGGAAATAATGCACTGGTCCGCATCCCTGTCTCGCCTGACCAAATACACTACTCCGTGCCCCTGGCGCATCGCGGCCAAGGTGTGGATAGCCAATGGAATTCAAAAATTAGCAAAAATTATTTTTCTCTATGGGTCTTCTAAAATCTGGGTTACACCCATTCCTCACTCAATATTGCTTCCTAATCAAGAATATGAAGTTAGATTTTTGAAACCACGCATGCATCTTGAGATATATGGAAATTACAGTTTTGGGTCATTTCGAAGCACATGTGGGACACTTCAATATCTTCCCCTTGGGAACATTCATCCCCGAATGTCAAAGAAGCATATATAAGAGAAGTAATCATGATGATTTCAGCCCAACACATGAATGCAACAAATGCATTTAAACATTATTTCAAAACTCTGAGCATAAGTGGCAAAAATCACCATAAACTTGTCAACATAAACATGAATGCATGGAAATGACATAAAAGTTGAAATTTAAGACTTGAAATCACATAAGAGACCTAAATTAGTACCTTAGGCTTTAGTAGAGTGGAAGAGATAAGGATATGACTTTTGCTTGTCTACCTCGGCTTCCCATATGGCACTTCAACTTGTTGGTTTCTCCAAAGAACCTTGACGAAAACAACATCCTTGTTTCTCAACTTCTTCATTTGTCTATCCAAAATTTCTCTCGGGACCTCTTCATAAGTCAAATTGCCTTCTGTCACGCTTACAACATCCAAAGGTATAATAGCTCTTGGGTCACCTACACATTTTCTCAACATAAATACATGGAAGACCGGATGAACCATATTAATATCAAAGGGCAACTCCAACACATAATCCACCTTACCAATCCTCCCCAACACTCTATAAGGATGTCATGACCCAAGCCTAGGGCCTAGACATGACACGGCAAATAGAAACCCGAAGGGAGCCCAAACAAACCTCTTAGCATATGATTTACACATCCTTGATCGTGGAAGTAATTAAACAACAAAAAGAGAGTACAAATAAGGATAAAGGGTCTATGAGAAGTCTTTAATAACACAAATCATAGAAGAGTCAAAGATCAAGTATAATTACATCACTTGTCTGACAACACCTCTAATATAGATTGGGGGGCCAAGATAACTTTACAGTCATACCCTTTTGATATCAAAGTTCAACATAAAGAAATAGAAATAATAAGAGTGCAAAGTTAGTGTCCCCGAACGTGAGGACTCACCAGTAGCTTATCTTCAAGATGACCAACTAGCAATAGGGAGGATGATCGTGAGGGGTTCCGGTTCCTACATGGTTATATCAAATAGCTTATCTTCAAAGTAGTCAACTAGCCATAGGGAGAATGACCGTGAGGGGCTCCAGTCCCTACATGGTAACATAATCTAGCCATGGAGTATGCGTTAGTACGTTTGAATGTACTAAGTATGTAGGATGCAATGCAACAAGAGATAGGCAATATAATCAAAATGCATATACATAAGCAATGGGTAAGTATAATAGCAAAATGACATGCATGATCAATGCTTGAAGTAAAACATGCTTGTATAGAACATATTACATGTGTAGGAAGAGTCTATCATCATACACCAAGCAACTAATACTTGGAATCCAAGGCATATCACCCCTTGGAAGGTGATTAAGGTATCTACCCCTCAATTTGTAGTACAGGCATAACATCCCCCGACAAGGTGGCCAAGGTATATATCCCTCAACATGGTAGTATAGGCATAACACCCCCCAACAAGGTGGCCAAGGTATATACCCCTCAATATTGTAGTACGGGTATAGAACCACCACGACAAGGTGATTGAGCCATAGCACCCCCTCAACAAGGTGTGGTCAACTTGCAACACTATAGATACTTTTCAAGAAATCAACACATATATAAATTCCTTTCTTCATCATAAAGTAACTCAACTCATAAGTCATGCAATAGACTTTTAGTAACTCAAGAACCCTTAACCGGACATTTTATCTAAAACTTGGCGGGTGTGTAATGCTAATTAAAAATTATGCAATTCAAGAGTGAAATCATGTGAGGAAAATTAATGTAAATCAACCCACTAACACTTGGTAACACCCTCATGCAAAATACATTGAAACCACTCATCAAATCTCATAATAGCCCATAGATTCATAACTCAAAACATGCTTAAACAGTCCATATTTCATGAAACCCCAACATGGTTTATAATCAAATTCATAATAAGAAATACCCATCGATAAATCAACATGAAAATATGCAATTTAATTAAAAAGAAAGGTTGGGTACCATAGGTAAAATGAGCCAATGGTTGAAACTCACATACCTCAAATTTGGAGATTTCCTTTAAGAAGATTTGAATGAGAACTTGAAGGTTGAATGAATTTCTTGAGATCCGGAATGAGTTTGGGATATTTGAATCTTGGTGATATATTTGTCTAAGTGTTAGAGAAGGTTCTGGGGAAAGTTTTGAATGATATGGGGTTCAAAAATGACTTAGTATAGGTGTTTTTATGCATAGGAAGGCTAAGGCCCAAGACCCCAAGGCCTTGGATAAAAATAGGAAAAACTAACAACAACATACACTACTTCGTGATAGCTCTGCATCACGGAAGGAACACGCACTACTTCTAGAAATTGAAATTTTGGGAAAATTCAATTTCCATTATGGATCTTCTAAATCAGGGTTATACCTATTTCCCACTCAATTTTGCCCTCAATAAAGAATATGAAATTGGATTTCTGATATCACATAAGAATTTTGAGATACATAGAAATTACAATTATAGCATTTCCAAAGCATATTTTCGGGCACTTTTTGGGGCGTTTCAAAGGACCCACAAACCTTGGCCTCAATTTTTCCTTCTTGCCAAATCGAACCACACTTCATGAGTAAGACCATCCAATAGACCCAATCACCAACGTTAAATTCAAGATCCCTTCTCCTCACATCGAAATAGGACTTTTGTCGACTTTAGGCTGTTTGTAATGACTCCCTTATCAACCTCACCCTTTCCATGGCCTCCATAACCAAATTTGGACATAACAAAGCCGTCTCTCCAACCTCAAACCATCCAACCAGGGACCAACAATGTCTACCGTAGAGAGCCTTAAAAGGAGCCATACAAATGCTTGAATGATAACTATTATTATAAGCAAACTTAATGTGTGGAAGATATTCATCCAAACTACCCTTGAACTCCAAAACACAAGCTCTAAGAATATCCTCAAGAGTTTTGATAGTTATTTTGGCTTGGCCATCCGTTTGAGGGTGAAAGGTCATGCTGAGCTTAACCTTGCTACCAAGACCTCTTTGGAAGGACCTCCAAAAGTGAGAAGTGAATTGAGTACCACGATCCAATATGATAGACAAAGGAACCCTATGCAATCTAACTAACTCATGAATATACAAGTCGGCATAATCTTTGACACCATAAGTAGTTTTGAACGGTAGGAAGTGAGTCGACTTTGTCATTTTTCTATCAACCACAACCCAAAAAGAATCAAAATGCCTTCTAGTCTTAGGCCACACAACCACAAAATCCATATTGAATGCCTCCCACTTTCGAGTAGGAATCTCTATATCTTAGGCTAGGCCACCCGATCTTTGATGTTTGGCTTTCACTTGTTGGCAATTATGACAATCGGATACAAACATAGCAATATCACTCTTCTTGCCACCCACCAAAACACTTCCCTCAAATCTCTATACATCTTGGCAGAACCGGGGTGAATAGAGAAGGAAGAATTATGAGCCTCATCTAAATTCTTTTTTCTCAAGTCATCAACACTAGGCACACACAATCTACCTTGGTACCTAAGGGCACCATCTCCCCCTTGGAAGAAAACTTCCACCTTTGCATATCTCATCAAGGCCTTCAATTCTAACAAGGCGGGGTCAAGATCTTGTTTTGCCTTTACCTTCTCAATCAAAGAAGGCTTAGAACAATCAACAACCACTATACCACCGTTATCAACTTCCTCCAACCTAACCCCTAATCTAGTCAACCGATGAACCTCTCTAGCCATGTCTTTCCCACCATCATCAACATGAGCTAGGCTACCTATAAACACCCTACTTAGAGCATCGGCCAGTACATTAGTTTTACTGGGGTTATAATGTACGCTCATATCATAATCTTCAAGAAGCTCTAACCACTTTATTTGTCTCAAGTTGAGATCTTTTTGTGAACACTTATAGGAGACTCTTATGATTGGTAAACACATCAACATGAACCCTATATAAATAATGATGCCAAATTGTCAAAGCAAATTCCATGGCTGCCAAATCAAGATCATGGGTGGGATAATTTATTTCATGCACCTTAAGTTGTCTAGAGGCATATGCTATTACCTTACCATTTTGCATCAAAACATAACCCAAACCAATACTTGAGGCATCACAATACACAACAAACCCTTCCAACCCTTCCAACCTTTCTGGTAAAGACAAGATAGGAGTGGAGACAAGCTTACCTTTCAAAGTTTGAAAACTCTTCTCATATTCGTCAATCCACACAAATTTTTCCTTCTTTTGGGTAAACTTAGTCATAGGAGAAGCAATAGAGGAGAACCCATTCATAAACCTCTAGTACTAACCCACCAAACCCAAGAAACTTCTATTGTCCAATGGAGTCAAAGGTCTAGGCCAAATTCTAACTACCTCCATCTTCTTAGTATCAACCATAATGCCATCACCCGACAATATATGACCTAGAAAGGAAACCTCTTTCAACCAAAATTCACATTTTTCATATTTAGCATACAACATCTCTTCTCTTATGATTTGTAACACCACCCTCAAGTGATTCACATGATCCTCCTTACTATGGGAGTAAGTCAAGATATCCTCAATAAAAACCATCATAAACAAATCAAGGTAGGGTTTGAAGAGCCTATTCATAAGATCCATAAAGATAGTCATTGCATTAGTCAAATTGAAGGACATAACCACAAACTCAAAGTGCCTATATCTAGTCTAGAAAGCTATCTTGGGAATGTCACACTCCCTCACTTTCACTTGGTGATACCAGACCGAAGATCAATCTTAGAGAAGTGACTAGCCTATTGAAGTTGATCAAAAAGGTCATCAATCGTTCGTAGAGGGTATATATTCTTGATGGTGACCCTATTAAGTGGCCAGTAATCAATGTACATTCTAAGAGTACCATCTTTCTTTTTCACAAACAACACCAGCGCATACCAAGGTGATTTTCTAGGCCTAATAAAACCCTTTCCCAACAAATCCTTTAATTGCTCATTCAACTCCTTTAACTCTGCGGGGGCCATACGGTAAGGGGGAATAAAAATGGGTTGAGTATCGAGAAGATGGTCTATGCCAAAATCTATTTCCATTTTGGGAGGAACACAGGGAAGCTCATCGAGAAAGACATCAACAAACTCAGTAACCATTAGAACCGACTCTATAGGAAGGACTTTGGACTCAACATCCCTAACCCTTACAAGATGATAGAGACAACCCTTAGAAATCAACTATTGGGCTTTAATACAAGAAACCAATCTACCCTTAACTACCACATCACAACTTTCCCACTCAAGGACAGGTTAATTTGGAAATTGGAATTTGACCCTATGGGTTCTATTATCAATAGAAGCATAATATGCATGCAACCAATCCATCCTAAGAATGACATCAAAATCCATTATATCCAATTACACAAATTACAAGGCAAGATTTTATGCAAAATAAAAATAGGACAATTTCTATAGACCCTTCTAGCAACAATAGATACACCAATAGGAGTAGACACTTTATAAGGCTTACACAATAATTCAAGTTTAACATGGAGCCTTTTGGCAACAAAAGGTGTGACCAAAGAAAGATGGCACCCGGGTCTATAAATGCATACACATCAAAATAAAAAACTTTTAACATACCAATGACAACATCAACTACCTCATCCACCCCTTGTCTTCCTTAAAGAGCATTGAAAGTATTTTGCCTTGGGGCACCCCTTCTTTGGCCACCTCTTCCCTTATGACCCGCATATGCACCTTCGCCTTATGGACGATCATCTCTACCTTTGTTTTGTTCACATGGGCAATCAATCACCTTATGACCCACTTCACCACAACCAAAGCAAGCATTTGAGTTTCTCAAACATGGGCCATTATGGTTTTTACCACATCTTTGGTGCATGGGGTTAGACAACACACCACCTCTACCTTGTACCCTTTGATTATCATTAGCAAACATTTTATTAGGAGCATTGGAAGACCCTTGGAACTTGTGGCATTGGAACTTATGGCGTTGAGGAAACTGGCCACCCTTATGATTTTGTAACACACCTTCAAAATGGGCCCTCTCAGCCTTACTACTCCTCTTAATCATCTTTTCCCCCTTTAGTTATTTGACATATGTCATTAGGCAGGACAAATCCATATCACTTATCAACATGGCAGCACGACACTTGTTATTAACAAAGTCAGACACACCCATCACAAATTTGTTCATCCTAGACCTTCGCTCGGCCACCAATAAGGAGGTACGACACTCCTTATTAACCAAGTCGGACACTCCTGACACAAATTTGTTCATCCTTGATCTAGAATCGACAACCAATTGTGGGGCATACTTGGAGAGTTAGTTGAACTTGATGGCATACTCCCTCACACTCATGGACCCTTGCTTTAGATTCATAAATTTCATCATTTTGGCCTTTCTTAGCTCAAGAAGGAAGAACTGGTTGAGAAATGCTGCCTTGAACTCTTCCCAAATGATAACATTATTATTTCCCTTCTCCACCTTCCATGGGGTGAACCAAATTTGAGCCACCCCTTTGAGTTGGTAGGCCATAAACTCTGCTTTCTCCTCTGAGTTAACACCCATAATAGAAAACACTTTATAAACTTCATCACTAAATTCTCGAGGGTCCTCATCCATCTTAGACCCTTGGAACTCCGGTGGGTTCATTGTTGTAAAATCCCTCACCCTAGAGGCCAGTGTAGGAGCATGGGAGGCTTAGGCCCCTTGGTTTATTTGATTAGTCATGGCATGGGCCAACATGGTTATAGTTCTTCATGGGCCATGCCCTAATCTTGAGAAGCTTGAGGAGCGGGAGGGGCCGGTTGCTCCTCGGATGAACGGGCTCTTCTTACTTTTTAAATTGGCATGATCTAAATAGCAAAGAACATTTGTTAGGGGAAAGCCTCAGCTTAAATTCTATATCACGACATAGATCAAGAAGAAGGGAAGCATTTCCTAATATACCTCATAGACTTTTGCAGATATTTGTGGTACACTTTACAATCATGAACAAGACTCTAATTGACATAGTATGTTTGATTCTGAGGACCGTTAACAATCTAGTACTCTGATACCAAGTTTTTCACGATCCAAGCCTAGGGTCTAGACGTGATATCGAAAATGGGAACCCGATGGGGCCCCAAATAAGCCTCTTAGCAAATCATAAACACATCCTTGGTCATATAAGAGATATAAATAATGATAAAGGGACTAAGGGAAGTCTTTGATAGCCATACACATTCAAGAGTCAAGGTCATAGCACAATTACATCATTTTTTCCAACAACAACACTAGCATAGAATGGGGGAGGGGGGCCAAGACACTTTTCGGGCTCACCCTTATAGTATCAAAGTTCAACAAAAAGAGATAACAAAGTAAGAGTGCAAAGCTAGTGGCCCCAAACTTACCAAAAGTTATCTTTAAGATGTCAAAACTAGCCACATGGAGGATGATCGTGAGGACCTCTGATTCCTATATGGTAACATCATGTAGGCATAGTGTATGCATTAGTATGTTTGAATGTACTAAGTATATAGGATGCAATACAATAATTGATGGACAACATAATCAAAATGCATAAGCATAAACAAGAGATCGTATAACATCAATATGACATGAATGATTAATGCTTAAAGTAAAACATGCTTGCATAGAACATATTACGTGTGTAGGAAGAGACCATCATCATGGACCAAGCAACCTATACTTGGAATCCAAGGCATGTCACCCCCTTGGAAGGTGATTGAGGTACCTACCCCTCAATGTGGTAGTACGGGCATGTCACTCCCCGATAAGGTGGTCAAGGTACATACCCCTCAATATGGTAGTGTGGGCATATCACCCCCCGACAAGGTGGTAAAGGTACATACCCCTCAACGTAGTAGTGCAGGCATGTCACCCCCGACAAGGTGGTCAAGGTATATACCCCTCAACATGGTTGTATGGGCATGTACCTCCCAACAAAGTGGTCAAGGTATGTCACCCCTTTACAAGGTGGTTGGGCATGTCAACCCCCAACAAGGTGTGGTCAACTTGTAACACTATAGATACTTCTCATGAATTTAACACATATAAACATTCCCTTAATCCTCATAAAGTCACTTGACTCATAAGTCATTCAATAGATCATCAATAACTTAAGAATTCATGTCAAAACATTTTATCAAATACTTGATGGGCATGTAATGCTAGTTCAAAATCATGCAATTCAAGAGTGAAATCATGTGAGAAAACTCAAGATTAATCAACCCACCAACACATAGAAAAACCCTCATGCCATATAGCTTGAAATCCCTCATCAAATCTCATAGCAGATCATAGTTTCATAGCTAAAACATGCATAGTTAGAATAGATAAACCATCTCATAGTATAAGCTTGAAATAGGTAGACATGTGATTCCAATCAACATTTCATAAAATCCTAACATAATTTATAATCATAATTCATATTAAGTAATACCCATAAGTAACACAACTTGGAAATATGCAATTTTCATAAATAGGAAGGTTGGGCACCATGGGTGAAAGGACCCAATGGTTGAAACTCATATACCTTAAACTTGGGGATTTTCTTGATATATATCTCAAGAGAACTTGAAGCTTAAATG
This sequence comes from Solanum virginianum, assembly GCA_000787875.1. Taxonomy (NCBI): domain Eukaryota; kingdom Viridiplantae; phylum Streptophyta; class Magnoliopsida; order Solanales; family Solanaceae; genus Solanum; species Solanum virginianum. Next base: position 62,260 of record DF359279.1, on the reverse strand, counting down.
AAGTTCTTAAGATCTAGAATTAAGCTTGTGACACTTGAATTTGGATGAAATATTTGGTTAAGTGTTAGAGAGGGTTTTGAGAGTGTTTTAAGTGATATAGAGTTGAAAAATGGCTAAGTATAGGTGTTTTCCCGCATATAAGGGCATGGGGCCAAGACCCCAATACCTTAGGCTAAAATAGGAAAAATAAAGAAGTCACAGCACTGCTCCATGATGGGTCCGTATAGCGGAGCCAACACAGATGTACACAAGAAATAGAAAAGTTGGCAAAAATGAAATTTCATTGCGGGTCCTATAAAATTGGGGTTATACCCATTCCCCACTCAATTTTGCCCCTCAATCAAGAATATAAAGTCAAATTTTAGATATCATGCATGGATTTTGAGATATATGGACATTATAATTATGAGCATTTTTGAAGTACATTTTTGGCCATTTTTTGGGCGTTTCACCATCCTCAACTTGTGAGCCTCTATTAGCTCGTGTTCTTTTGCCTCAGCCTCAACATATGGCTTAAAATTCTTGGCTATGGCTGCCTCAATTAACTTGGGTATAGATGATTCAACCCTTGTGGCCTAGAGGTCAACAACTTTGGCCAAGTGGTCAATCACAAAAATTATGGCTGTAGTGAGTGGGGGTGGCCATTTATGGCCTATCTCTACAGATAGGACAGAAGAAGAAGAAGAAGAGTGTAAAGTAGGGGAGGAAGAAGATATACCTGCCTTATTGCCTAACTCTATAGTAGTAGACTCAAGGGCCTCAACATCAACAATTGGTATTTTGTCAGTCGGCTTCTTCTTAGCCCTGTCCTCCTCATCTTTCAATTACTTAGCATCAGTCCGGCTAATGTCAGTGGATGGCAATGGAGTCACTTATATATTGGTCTTTTCATTCCTTAAGACTCTGGCCCTTCTGCACAATGCAGTGATGAGGCTGGGAAATGGTGCTCTAGACTTGATTTGCCCTCGTGAGAATTTCAGGAGCAATGATAGCACCAACATTTAGCCTCTTGAAATCCATGACACTCCAAACCAGTGCCACCTAACCTTGCCGAAGCTTTGATTCATTTTATGATGGCATCAATTTACTGCTAATAAACCTAAATCAAAATCTTGTTAGATTTCTTTTCAATAATAGCTCCCTCCTCTAACAACAAGAGAGCTGGAATCCCAATCATTGGATCCAACCATGCCTTTATATCATCAAAAGTTTTAACTTTCATCATCTCTTCCATGTCATTTTTATCCCTATGCATAGTTCCCAGGATATTATTGATATCAATTTGACTGCATGGGACTTGCAGACCCCATACTTCCACAGCATCAAGGGGTTCGAGCAATGGCTTCACCCTTCTTTTGTTCTTTGGAATGACGTTGTCATACGCCTCATAAAATTCGCTGACCAGGGAAATCATGTTGGATCCCGAGGTTTAGTGAACAATTAGAAGTAATGGAACTTAAAAGTTTCCCACACCTCTAGATATTTGAAAATCACCCTGTCAGTGGACAATTGTTTCTCCTCTAAGATTATTTATTTTCCCTCTGCTCTGAGTCTGTTCAAGTGGTATGGGGTCATTATTCCCCTGATCCTTTGGGATGTCCGAAGTAGAGGATCATGAATAGATTTTGACCTAGCCTCACTTCGATACCTTTTGGAACTAGGTTCTGAAGAAGGAGTTTTTGAAGGTCAGGTCTCTCCTCCTCCTCCTCTAAGCTGGTCCATGTTACATCGACGTGCAATCCTCATCACTGGTGGTTTTTTGTTGCTCAGCAACTTTTCTTTTACCATTGCGTCCCAATTTTTTCAGGCCACTAGGATCTCTTTTATGCTCTATTGGAGCTATAACAACCCCCTAGCTGCTCGAGATCCACCTCGAGTAACTACCTCCTTGGGTTTACCTATTCCTGCACCATAATGATCTCTAAATAACTTGTTAGAGGCATTGATAGAACAATCAAGCATAAAAATTGATCTTATGAGAAATATACAGAATACACAAGTTAATTAGACCGTGGATCATGTTCGGTGAATCGCTGAATGATTTGGCGGTCAAAAAGACCATTGCCTTTTTACACAAATTTCATACTTAAGGCCTGCTACTTTTGACAACATCATGCACGTTTAGCTGTATGCCGAATTTATTCAGTGATATGAAAACAATTCATCACCAAAAGTTGTAGCAATCACTCAAGAAGAATAACTAAATTAAGGGGGTGTATGTGTCAATTGGGTATTTATCGAGTGCACTTAGGCTGTCAAAATGACCATCACCAATAGTGACTTGTAAGGCCCTTCATTTATTTGCTCCTACTTCAATAACTTCACAGATCTCATGGATGAAAGTCATATACTAATCTAACACAACACATCAATACATACTTAACTATTGATTATCATTATCACATGGTCTCCATGGTTATACACTCGATGACTTATCCTTAAGAATGATGTCAGCCAATCTATCATAGGAAATGTTAAATCACGTAAAAGAGATCAAGGGTCACTCAGAATTCACCCATAGCCTATAGGAGCAATCAATCCAATAAGCAAACTTTTTTCAGGAACATATTCACATGATCATAGAATCTTCTCAATTGAACACATTCAAGCATTATAACAAGTATAAAATTAAGACAATACCCACAAACAATCCATCATTGAGTAAGAAATCCTTCATTCATGAACCTATCCCAACTCACATACACCCCTAATTTTGACATTCATTAAAGGATTCAATAACCCACAATATATCATTCATACATGCAACACAAGGTTTAAGAGTAACTCTAAAGTCCTACCCACTCAATTCTCAACTAGATTTTCAAGCCTCAAAGCATGATTATCATATCACAAACCCTGACCAACTTCTTAAACAATGGCTCTCTTCAAAAAAACTAAAACAAGGGCCAAAAATATAGTTTTTTAGTAGTGAGACATGATGAAATCTTCAATGATGCCCTTTTATAAATATCCTGAAACTTTATTGTGAAAAATTTACAAAGAAAAGCAAAGGGAGGGGTATTGGCATGAAAGGGAAGGGAAAAGGTGGGAAGGTAGAAAGTGAAAGGGCAAAGAGATTTGAAAAGCCTTAAGTAGGTTGGTGAGCATGTGCATTCGGTGATATGCTACAAAAATACAACATTTTTTATGCTCAAAACTTGAAATTTCATATGTTCTCAATATAATATTAGTTGGTTTTATGTGTTTTTGTGTTTATGTTTACAGGATTACAAGTTGGCCATGATTTTGGGGAAAGGTTACAAAAGTTGCTGCAGATTTGTTGTTATATGAGACCCTTTATGAGTCGTAGACCATTCTAAAGGCCATAGGGAGGTTTTGTGAAGATTTCGAATGAGGGATTGATTTATGAAGTTAATTTATGAATATGCAAATGAGTCGTAGAAGATATTTTGTGCCCTGAGTATCAGAGAATGAAGGTTTTCTGAAGTTCATCATAGAGAACCCCTTTACAGATCATAAACCATCTTATGAGTCATAAAGAGGTATCGTAAAGAGGAAGTCCAGTTTTCTTGCTTCAATATATGAGAGTCCGATTATGGGCCGTAACCTTCAACACAGGTTGTAAAGAGCTTTCGTCAGACGTGCCGACCAGTTATCCTAAGTCATTTAGAATTTGAAGTTTAATTATTATAACTAGGTCTTTTAGGTTATTTTTCATAAGATCTCATTATTTTGATAAGTTTTCACTTAGCACTTAGAGAACTCAATATTTTGAGAAAAAAAATTGTAAGAGAGTCTTTGAGAACACCTATGGTTGAATTTGATCTTTAAGCTTGTGGTTCTTATTGACATTGGCTTGCTTGTTCTTAAATCTATTGTGTAAGTGTTTAATTTTGTGTCTTCTCAATTCATAATTTCTGCAACTAAACATAGCACGAGTAGCTAAATCCACAACTAGGGTTTTGGGAACCATGAAGACCTAACAAAGTAAAATCGGATAATTCACAATTCGTGGATAGTGTAAATACATGTATTAATTAACTCTCTTTCTTTTGAATATTTTTGAGTGGTGGCCAACATTAAGACCCGCCTAGTGTTAGTGACTAGACAAAGGTAGTAATGAATAGGAAAAGAGATTAATTAACAGGATTCGATTGATGTGTTCTTATCTAATTAACCAAACTGGGCCAAGGAGAGGTTGTACTGGGACTACTAGGTAATGGTTAGTAATGCACACTTTGGAGATGGGCTAAGTTACATAGTGAAATTCACCTCTTACCTTTGATCAAAAGGCTTGGTGAACTTAAACTACTGTCCTATATGTTATACACTAGACAAGAATTAGGTTATCTAGTCAGACTGAGTTAGGGAATCATGGGGAACATAATACCCTAGTTGCTCTCAATTATTGAATTCTCTCTTACAATAGTTAGTTAGTTTACTTTCCTCATTGATTATTGTTGTCACAACCCAAGCCTAGGGCTTAGACGTGACCGGCGAATGGGTAACCCGTAGTAACCCTAAACAAGCCTTATAGCATATCATTACACATCATTGGTCATGAAAGAAATTAAAATAACAATAAGAGATAAGCATAAGCAAGGGAATTAGGGCTAAGGGTAAACTTCCAAATCATATCATCAAGAAACGAGAGAGTCAAGGCTCATAGCATAGATATATAACATGTACAACAACACCTCTACAACATAGATAAGAGCGGGGGCCATGACAAACAACCGGGCTCACCCTCATAATCAATACATGAATAAAGGTAAGATAGTCTCAGTACCTAGCAAGAGATTATAAGCAACGTCCCCAAAATGGAGGACTCACTAGCAAGCTTGAGAGACAATCATACTAGCCACGTGGAAAAGAAGAACGATCAAGCAGTGCATCGGTTATTACATGGTGATATCATGTAGACATAGAGTATGCGTTAGTACATTTGAATATACTAAGTATGTAGGATGCAATGCAACAAGTGATGGTAACATAATCAAAATGCATAAGCATAGGCAATGAGTACATATAGCAATATCGCATGCATGGAAGATGCTCGTAGTAAATCATGCTTATATAGATCATAAAGTAAGTGTAAAAAGTGACCATTCTTAGTTCAATCCAAGGACTACCACCCCCTTGGATAGGCGTATGAGGTACAAACCCCTTCATGAGGTTGATGGAGTACCCTAACAAGGTTGATGGAGCATAAACGCCCAACAAGGTTACCTGGGTCTACCACCCCCGTGCTAGGCAAATGAGGTACCAACCCCTCAATAAGGTTACTCGGGCCTACAACCCCCCAAGCTAGGCTTGGTCATCCCCAACACTATAGAGATAATATCATATATATATATATACACACACACACACTCCTTGATCATCATATACATATATTCCTTTTCATCATCATTCCATCATTATAAAGTCATCATAAAGTCATTCAATTCATTGGACAGGCATTGGACCTTCAGTTCCTCAAGAAGCATTAATCGGACATTTTATCAAACACTTAGAGGGTATGTAATGCTAGTGTAAAATCATATAATTCACGAGTGTTATCATGCTAAAACATCCAATGTAAAACCATCAATAGATTCTTGGAAATACCCTCAAGCAATGTACATCAAAACCCTTCATCAAATCTCCCATTAGATCTTAGTTCATAGCCCAAAACATAGTAAAACAGTCACAATTTCTCACAAACCCCAACATAGTATGTAGTAAATTTCATAATAAATAGGACCTATGAGTAAATCAACTCTAAATCATGCAAATTAGAGAAAAGGAAGCTTTGGTATCATAGGTGAAAGGGACCTATGAAAGAAACCCACATACCTTAGCTTTAGAGATGAACTTGATAAAGATTGGAGATAGAGACTTGAAACTTGAGAGGAAATTCATAGATCTGGAGAGGGTTTTGAGACTTAAATTTAGGAATAAAATATTTGGCTAAGTGTTTGAATGAGTATTCAAAAATATTTACAATGACTTGAGGTGAAAAATGGCTAAGTATAGGTATTTTCATATTTGGGAACACTTAGGTCCAAGACAAACAATTCTTGGAACGAAATCGAAAATGGGGAACAAATACACTGAGGTGCGCCCTTAGTGTGTCGCGCCTAGGGGCGCGAAAACTTTACTGGAATTTGCATTTTTGGAAAATCAAAATTGCTAACTGATTACTCTTAAATTGGGGTTAGACCATTTTCTACTCAATTTGACACCCTGAACAAGATTATAAAGTCAGATTTTCAATATCGTGCATGGAATTTGAGATATATGGAAATTACATTCTGGGCACTTCCGAGGCACATTTTTGGGTACTTTTTGGGATCTTTATAATATCTCCCCCTTGGGAATATTCATCCCCAAATGTCAGAGAGATGTATACGAGAGATGTAAACATGGTAATTTCAGCCCCCATAAGAATGCAACAATGCACTTAAACACCATTTCAAAATCTCATTGTAAATGTAAAATCATCATGAATTTGTCAATTAAACATGAATCTATGCATATGTCATGGGCTGAACTTAGAATTGAAAAAACATAGAGGACTTAGAGTGATACCTTAGGCTTCAATGGAGTGAAAAAGGTAAGGATATCACTTTTGCATGTTCGTTTCAGCCTTCCATGTAGCACTTTCGACTTTTTTATTCCTCCAAAGGACCTTAACGAAAGCCACATCCTTGTTACTCAATATCTTCACTTGCCTATCAAAAATCTAAATTAAAATCACTTCATAAGTCAAGTTATCTTCAACTACCACCATAACATTGTTCCTCAACCTCTTTACTTTACTATCCAAGATCTCTACTGGAACCTAATCATATATCAAGTTCTCTTCAAATAGCCCCACAACATCAAGAGGCACAATAGTATTGGGATCATCCACACACTTCCTCAACATAGACATATGAAAGACCGGATGAACCAATTTCATTTCTCTAGGAAAATCCAACTCGTAGGTCACCTTATCAATCTTTCTCATCACCCTATAAGGGTCCACATATCTAGGGCTCAACTTGCCCTTCTTACAAAAATGGACCACACCCTTCAAGGGTGACACCTTCAAATAAACCCAATCATCAAGTTTGAATTCAAGCTCCCTTCTCCTTACATCGGCATAAGACTTTTGACGGCCTTAGGCCGTCTTCAATCTCTCTCTATTCATCCTAACCTTCTCAAGAGCCTCCATAACCAGGTCTAGTCCTAAAGACTTTTGATGGATTTGGGCTGTCTTCAATCTTTCCCTAATTATCCTAACCTTCTCAAGAGCTTCCATAACCAGATCTAGTCCTAACAAGGCCACCTTACCAACCTCAAACCACCCAACCGGTGATCTACAATATCTACCATAGAGAGCTTCAAATGGACCGATGCTAGAATGATAGCTACTGTTGTAGGCAAACTCAATCAATGGGAGATGATCATTTAACTACCTTTAAGCTCCAATACACAAGCTCTAAGCATATCCTCTAGGATTTGGATGGTCCTTTCGGCTTGGCCATCTGTTTGGGGGTGGAAGGCAGTAGAAACCTTAACTCTAGTACGAAGACCCCTTTAGAAAGATCTCAATTTATGTGAAGTAAATTGACTCCATGATCTGATATGATAGATAAAGGAACCCACCAATATACCTCTCTCTAATCCCTATATATTTTAGTAGCACCGGGGTAAATAGAATAGGAAGAACTGTGAGCCTCATCAAGAATCTCTCTCTCAAGCCATCAACACAAGGCATACACAACCTATCTTAGTATCTAAGTGCACCATCTCCCCATTGGGAGAAAACCTCCACCTTCCCAATACCAACCAAGGCCTTCAATTCCAACAAGGAGGGATCAAGATCTTGCTTAGCTTTCACCTCCTCAATCAATGAAGATTTAGAACTATCAACAAAAACACCATCATTATCCACTTTCCCGAATCTAACTCCCAATGTAGGCAAACAATGGACCTTCCTAGCCACCTCCCTATCACCAGCATCAACATGAGCTAGGCTACCATAGACATCCTACTCAAAGCATCCGCCACCACATTAGCCTTACTCAAAGCATCCGCCACCATATTAGCCTTACACAGATGATAATGCACACTCATATCATAGTTGGTAAGAAGTTCTAACCATCTCCTTTGCCTCAATTTAAGATCCTTTTGAGTGAAGACATATTGGAGGCTCTTATGATCAGTAAACACATCAATATGCACCCCATCTAAGTAATGATGCCAAATCTTTAATGCGAATACCACAGTGGCTAGTTCAAGATCATGGGTAGGGTAGTTCTCTTCATGCACCTTGAGTTTCCTAGAAGCATAGGCTATGACCTTACTATTTTGCATTAGGACATAACCCAACCCAACTCTAGAAGCATCACAATACACAAAAAATCCCTCTAGCCCATCCAGTAGAGACAATATATGAGCGGACACATGCTTATCTTTCAAGGTTTGGTAGCTCCACTCACACTCATAGGTGCACACAAACTTGGCCTTCTTTTGAGTCAACTTTGTCAAAGGGGAAGCAATAGAAGAGAACCCATTCACGAACCTCCAATAATACCCTGCTAAGCCCAAGAAACTACTAATGTCCGAAGCTCCACCTAGTGCTCTGATACCAAGTTTGTCACGACCCAAGCCTAGGGCCTAGACGTGATACGGCGAATGGCAAACTCAAAGGAACCCCAAACAAGCCTCTACCTCTGTCTTTTTAGGATCCACCTTAATGCCATCGCCCAATACCACATGTCCTAGAAAGGCAACCTGCTTCACCAAAAATTCATACTTTTCATTTTTAACATATAGCCTCTCCTCCCTTAATCTTTGCAACATAAACCTTAAATGAGCTCTATGCTCCTCCTCAGCACGAGAATAGATCAAAATATTATCAACAAATACCATAACAAATGAATCACGTTAGGGTTTGAAGGCCCTATTCATAAGGTCCATGAAGATGGCTGGTGCATTGGTCAACCCAAAAGACATCACAACAAACTCATAGTGCTCATATCTAGTCTGGAAGGTCATCTTGGGAATATCACACTCCCTTACCTTCACTTAATGATACCCAGATCATAGATCACTCTTAGGGAAATAGCTAGCCCTTGTAATTGGACAAAAAAATCATCAATCCTTGGAAGAGGATACCTATTCTTGATGGTGACCCTATTGAGTTATCGACAGTCAATATACATCCTAAGGGACCCGTCCTTCTTTTTCACAAACAACACCGATACACTCTAAGGTGATTGGCTAGGATTGATAAATCCCTTCTCCAATAAGTCCCTCAATTGTTTCTTCAACTCTTTTAACTCTGTTGGGGCCATACGATATGGGAAAATAAAAATGGGTTGAGTATCAGGAAGGATATTTATACCAAAATCTATTTTCCTTTCAGGAGAAACACCGGGAAGGTCATTTGGAAAGACATCCAAGAACTCATTAACAATCGGAATTGACTCTATGGGACTGACTTTGGACTCTATATCTGTAACCCTCACAAGATGGTAAAGACACCCCTTACTGATCAACTTATGGACTTCAATACAAGAGAAGAACCTAGCCTTGACAACTACATCATGACTTTCCCACTCAAGGATGGGTTCATTTGGGAATTGGAATTTGAGCCTACGGGTTCTACAATAATAGAAGCATAATATGGATGCAACTAATCCATCCCAAGAATGATATCACAAATCAACCATGTCCAACTCAACAAATTTACAAGGAAATATTTTATGCAAGATGCAAATAGGACAACTTCTATAGACTCTTCTAGCAATAATAGATGCACCAATGGGAGCAGATACCTCATATGACTCATGCAATAATTTGGGCTCAACATGGAATCTTTTGGCAACAAAAAGGGTAACAAAAGAAACTGTGACACCTGGATCAATCAATGCATACACACAAAGTCAAAGATTTTCAACATACTGGTAACAACATTAGAGACCTCATCAACCCCTTGCCTCCCATGCAAAGCATAAAACTGGTTATGCCTTAAGGCACTACCTTGTTGGCCACCTCTCCCCAAAGGAACTGAATCAGTACCTTGAAGATGAACTTCCTTACCCTTGTTGCAATTTCGAGGGCAATCTATTGCCTTGTGCCCCATTTCCCCACAACCATAGCAAGCACATGTGTCTCTCGAGGATGGGCCACCATGACCCTTACCACATTTTGGACACACATAAATAGGAGCTACGCCTCTATCACCTTGGACCTTCGAAATATCATTTGCAACCCTCTTTTAAAATGCATGAGAACACCCTTGGCCTCGGTGGAATCTGCCACACTTTTGGAACTTACCCTCAAAATGGGCCCTCTTGGTTTTGTGACCCCTTCTCTTCTTCAATTTCTCCTTTTCCATTTGTTTGGCACAAGTCATCAAACATGACAAGTCCATGTCACTAATCAATATGGTGGATTGAAACTCCTCACTAACCAAGTCGGAAACACAAAATCATAATTTTGTTCATTCTCAACCTTGGGTTGGCAACCAAGTGAGGAGAAAACTTTGAAAGTTGGGTGAACTTTAAGGGTATACTCCCTCACATTCATAGACCCTTGTTTCAAATTAATAAATTCCACCAATTTAGCTTCCCTAAGTTTAAGGCGGAAGAACCAATTAAGGAAGGCCACCTTGAATTATTTCTATAGAACCACATTGTTGATTCCTTTTTCCTTCTTCCATTGGTTGTACCATATTTTTGCTACCCCTTTGAGTTGGTAGGCCACCAACTCTGCCTTATCCTCTGACCTCACACCCATGATAGATAAAATCATATAGACCTCATCAATGAACTTTTGAAGCTCCTTACTAACCTTAGACCCATGGAATTCTGGGGGATTCGTCCTCATGAAATCTATCACCCGAGATGCCGGTGTAGGGGTATGAGGGGCTTAGGCCCCTTGGTTGGCTTGATTAGCCACCACTTGTGCAAGCAATGTGAGAACATTCCTAAGCTCCCCATTGACCAGTAGCTCCTCGGGTGTGCGGCCTCATTTTTCTCTCATGTTAGGCATCCTCTAGCATAGGAAATGATAATTGTTAGGGAAAAAACTTACTTCAACTCTATAGCACGACTTAGAACATGAAGAAGGGAAACATTTCCTAAAATGTCTAATAGCCTCCTACTCATAGTTGTGGTGCACAACACAACCATGAATAAGACTCTAATCAATGTGGTATGTTGGAACTCTGAGGATCTAACAACCTAGTGCTCTGATACCATCTTTGTCACAACCCAAGCCTAGGGCCTAGATATGACCGGTGAATGGGGAACCCGAAGGAACCCCAGACAAGCCTCATAGCATATCATTACAAATCCTTGGTTGCGAAAGCAATTAAAATAAGAGATAAGCATAAGCAAGGGAATTAGGGCTAAGGGTAAACTTCCATATCATATCATCAAAAAATGAGAGAATCAAGGCTCATAGCATAGATATATAACATGTCCAACAACACCTCTACTACATAGATATAAGCAAGAGCCATGAGAAACAACCAGGATCACCCTCATAGTGAATACATGACTAAAGGTAAGATAGTCTTAGTATATAGCAAGAGATCACATACGACGACCCCGAAATGGAGGACTCACCATCAAGCTTGAGAGACAATCTTACTAGCCATGTAGAGGAGGAGGATGATCAAGGGGTGCACCAGTTCCTACATGGTGACATCATATAGGCATAGAGTATGCGTTAGTACAATTGGATATACTAAATATATAGAATAAATGCAACAAGTGATGGTAACATAATAGAAATGATTAAGCATAGGCAATGAGTACATATAATAATATGGCATGCAAAGCCTATCACCCCCTTGGATAAGCGTATGAGGTACAAAACCCCTTCATGAGGTTGATGGAATACAAACCCCCAACAACATTGATTAAGTACAAACCCTCACCAATGTTGATGGATATAAACCCCCAACAAGGTTGATGGGTACAAACCCCAAAAAAGGTTACCTGGGCCTAGCACCCCTCAAGCTAGGCGATTGAGGTACCAACCCCTCAATAAGGTTACTCGAGCCTACAATCCCCCGAACTATGCTTGGTCATCCCCAACACTATAGAGATAATACCATATATATATACACATACACACACTCCTTCATCATCCTATATATACATTTCTTTTCATCATCATTCCATCATCATTTCATCATCATAAAGTCATTCAATTTATAGGACATGCATTGGACTTTTAATTCTTCAAGAAATATTAATTGGATATTTTATCAAACACTTAGAGGGTGTGTAGTACTAGTGTTAAACTATGAAATTCAAGAGTGTTATCATGTTATAAAATCTAATGTAAAACCATCAATAGATTCTTGGAAATACCCTCAAGAAATTTACATCAAAACCCTTCATCAAATCTCATATTAGATCTTAGATTCATAGTCTAAAACATAGTAAAATAGTCACAATTTCATAAACCACAACATAATATGGAGTGAATTTTATAATAAATAAGACTCATGAGTAAATCAACTTTAAATCAAGCAAATTAGAAAAAAGGAAGGTTGAGTATCATGGGTGAAAGGGACCCATGAAAGAAACCCACATACGTTAGCTTTGGAGATGAACTTGATGAAGGTTGGAGATGGATACTTGAAACTTGAGAGAAAATCTGTAGATCCGGAGAGGGTTTTGAGACTTTAATTTAGGAGTAAAATATTTGGTTAAGTGTTTGAATGAGTATTGGTGAAATGGTTAGAGTGATATGAGGTGAAAAATGGCTAAGTATAGGTATTTTCATGTTTGGAAACACTTAGGCCCAAGATATTTTCGAAGTCAAAACTATGCAACAAATACACTGAGGTGCGCCCTTAGCGCATCGCGCCAGGAGCACAAAAACATCACTAGAATTTGCATTTTTGGAAAATCAAAATTGCTAATCTATTGCTCTTAAATTGGGGTTAGACCAATTTCCATTCAATTTAAGCTCTGAACAAGAATATGAAGTTAGATTTTTGATATCACGCATGGATTTTGAAATATATGAAAATTATAATTTCGAGTCCTTTTGAGGAACATTTTTAGGCACTTTTTAGGGTCATTACAATTGTAAACTCCCCCCCCCCTTTGGGGAATTAAGTTGGTGAATTACTTAGATTGCAAATTGGTGAGTTTTCTTGGGTCTATATATTCCTTGTGGGATCAACCCTAAACTTTTTTAGGTTCTATATGTTGACAGTGATAGTTTTATCCTCTAAAAAGGAGGTGTAACTTGGGTGACATCAAAACTTTCTACCATTGCCGAGGAATACGACTATACTTTGTAAATTCATTAGTAATTCGAGTGTTAATCCTTAGTTCCCTTATTTTACTTTTGTTTGTTACTTTTGTTTTTTTTCAAGGCATAGGTGTCGTGTATGCCCAACACTCGGAGCTAAGGCAATCCCTTAACTCCATTGGTTCCAGAGATCTACAGAATGCTATGAAGGATGCCCCAAGATAATGCCAACAACGCGGCCAATGTAGCTCTGAACAAGAACAATAATGAGGATGCTGAGAATAAGAACCCACCTCCTTTGGAGGATATTCCACAGCCTCAAAATTTCAATGTCAATGCTAACCAGTGGAATCAATATAGGTTGAATCCTATGGCTGTGGAGGTGACTGGAGCTATTGTGTTTCCACCACTACCAACAAACACAAACTTTATAATCTCGAGTGGGTTATTTCAAATGCTACAGAACCGTGGGCTATTTGCGGGCTTACCATCGAAGGATCCACATAGCCACCTACACAATATGGCATTTGTCTACAAGAGTGTGATGGGTACACAGAATCTATCTATGGATATTGTGGGACTCCGTGTCTTCCCATTGTCTCTTATGGGAAATGCTACATTTTGGTTCTTTGAGCTCCTCCAGAGTTGAATCACCAGTTGGGTAGAATTGCAGAGGGCCGTTGTAGCAAGATATCTCCTTAAACCAAACAGTCTCAATTTGGCAGACCAGATCCACAACTTTAAGCAATATCCTAGTGATTCACTCCTTGCTACATGGGAGCAATTCAAAATAGATGCTTGAGGAGTGCACTATACTATGAAATTTTAGAGAATGTCCTAGTGGAGAATTTCTATCGAGCATTAGATGCAAATAGTCAAGCATGTATTGATGCCCTCTTGGGAGGTATGTTTGTAGAACAAACATGCACAGAGATTTCTGAGCAGTTGGACATAGTGGCTAAATTAAACCATGTGTAGAAACCCATGAATAGACATTCAATAGATCATATGAGTATTATTGATATGACCCCTACCCATGAAAAAATAAAGACAAATATCCTTAGTATGCTTGCTCAAAATAGAGCTAATCTAGAGGTGGTAATGAAGCAGACACAGTAGCTAACCAAGCCAGGAGACATTCTGGAAAGCCATCATGCCAAACATGGGGGCCACAAGGATGGCAATATGAATAGCCGCTATGTGCCCCCTCCATAATCGTCATATGGGAAATAGGAACTTGAGCATCAAGGAGATAGTTAACCAATTGTAAAAGAAGGCAGAAATGCAATATGAGACGTTAAGGGAGATTAAGTCCAACATTGCAAAGATAAACCATAAAGTTGAACAACACTCTATGGCTCTCAAATAGCTCAATCGATAGTTCAAACTTGTATCAATGCAACTGGATCAGATTCAAAGAGGCATGATGACAAGCGTCATAGCTCTAGATCACAAGGATACTGATGGGTGTAAGATGGAGGCAAAGTTTTGTAATAAGAGAGCACAAAAGCTGGAGGAAGTCTAAGTACTCTAGCCATCTATGTCGTGCTGCGATAATAAATTAAGCGCTACTGGGAGGCAACCCAAGGTGCACCCTGGCACTTACGTGCCTAGGTATGTTCTATTTTGTTTTGATTTTTTGCATTGGGGATAATGCACATCCTTTTTGATATGGTGTGGGTAGTTATGGGCCTCAATGAAGTCTGAATAGCTTGGGCCCATAACTACCACAATTGATGGTCCTAGGGTTTTCTTGCTTGTGGTCTTTTTCCCTATGGATATTTATTTTCTATTGAACCGAGATGTTTAGGATGTTTAGATAATATTTGTAGCATATAGTAACACTACTTGTGGCATATAACATGTTTTTATATTTTTGTTTGAAAAAAAGACACCCACCAAAAATTTTGATCAAATAGTTAGATAGAAACCATACATGTTTAGGTGTCTGAAATATCTATTCTTATAAATAAGGATACATTGAGATAAAAAGCGTAATCTGTGAATCTTTTGTTGATAATGTATGCAATGACATGTGAGTGTCAGCATAATTTGATAAGTTTATTGTTTTGTGCTAATTCAGAAATTTTCCTGTTACTCTAAGTTAGATTGTAGATTAATTGGATTAGGAAGGGATATTAGGCCATTGTTCATAAATAGTCCACTTTAGCCTAAAAATGACCAACCAAAATGATGATATATCCCTTATTTCTAATGTTTGAGTCTGATATGTACCTATCCTTTAAAAACACCTGATTAAAGCCTTGTTAGATGTAAAATCATAAAATTGGCCTTGAACTTTCCTCGAACATTATGTACCTTGACTAAGGCAAATAGCCTAAGTTGAGGATGGCTACCAAAAGTGGCCCTAGTTCGGAGAATGGATATTGTACACCTTAATAATGGCCAAAAGCCTAAGCTTAGGGTAGCTGGGGTAAGGGTGAAACTCAAAAATAAGGGGGTAAGTTAGAGATACAGAGAAAAAGAAAGAAAAAAATATGTACTGGGTGTAATTGGTGCCTTAGTTGTAAGATAAAAAGCAAAGTGAAGTGTAAAAACAAGGGCAAAAAGCTGAAAAATGAAAATAAAGCACCCAGAAAAGCTTGAAATAGGCAAAAAGAAGAATAAGGTTAACATAGCAAAGTTGGTAGTGCAAAAGTGTATTAAAATGCAGTCTCAAGGAAGACCTTTAGTCACTATTTTTCCAAAATATCATATCAATACCCCCTGAGCCTACGTTATAAGCCTAGAAAGTCCTAAAGCGATCCTAGTCTAGTTAGTTGCAATTTGAGTCATAAGTATAGGGGCAAGCCTATGGTATTAGATATTATGCATGAATATCTTTTGTGATAGTGAGTGTTTTTGCATAGTCCCAAAGTTAAACATGGAAACATCATTGTGTGTCGAAAATAGGACTTCTTTCTATGAGGTCACTTACAGTGGATTGTTTGTATTAGGCTTGTTCAGTGATTGTGGATTGTTGATAGTATCTCTTATGTCATAGTTGTGTTGTCACATACACCAGTTTGCATTGGTTTGCTAAATAAATCCTATTTTGAAAATTTAGTGTGGGTATCTAAGTTTGAGATTTATATGATGTATGCCATTGAGTGAGGTTTGTGTGTTACTGTATTGTCTAAATAGATTGAGGTCTGCTGCTTAAGCACAAGCAATAATTTTAAGTTAAGGGTGTTGATGTGCTGCAAAAATACAACACTATTGATGCTTAAAACCTAGAATTTTATGTGTTCTCTGTGCGATGTTAGTTTGTTTTATGTGTTTTTGTGTTTATATTTGCAGAATTATAGGTTGGCCATGATTTTGGGGTAAAGTTACAGAAGTTGATGTAGATTTTCTATAATAAAAGACCCTCTATAGGTCTTAGACCATTCTATGTGCCATAGGGAGGTTTCTTCAAGATTTCCAGTGAAGGGATGATTTTTGAAGCTAATTCTACGAACATATAGATGAGTCATAGAGTAGTTTATAATTCGTAGAAGATGTTTTGTGCCGTAAGGATTAAAGAATGAAGATTTTCTGAATTTCATCAGACGAGACCCCTATTATGGGTTGTAAACAATTTTACGAGTTGTACAGGGGTGTCGTAAAGAGGAAGTCCAGCTTTTCAAAAATAATTACGAGACCTCAATTACGGGCCATAAACTTCAATATGGTTCATAAAATGCTTTTGTGAGACGTGCCAACCAGGTCTCCTAATTCCTTTAGGATTTGAATTTTTTTATTATAAATAAGTCTTTTAGATTATATTTCATAAGTTCTTGTTAGTTTGATAAGTTTTCACCTAGTACTCAGAGAACTCAATATTTTGAGAAAGAAAATTGTTAAAGAGTGTTAGAAACACTTGTGGTTGAATTTGATCGTTAAGCTTGTGATTCTTATTGACATTGGATTGCTTATCCTTAAATATATTGCATCAGTGTTTAATTATTTCTTCTCAATTAATAATTTCTGCAACTACACATAGCCTGAGTAGCTAAATACACAACTAGGTTTGTGGGAACCATGAAGAACTAACAAAGTAAAATTGGATAATTCACAATTCTTGGAAGGTGTATATGCATGTATTAATTAACTCTCTTCGTTTTGCATGTTTTCTAGTTGTGGCAAACATTAGAACCTGTCAGTATGACTGACATGACCAAGGTAGTAATAAATAGGAAATAAGTTTAAATAACAAGATTTGATTGATGTGTTCTCGTCTAATAAACCAAACTGGGCCAAGGGGAAGGTGGTACTAGGACTAATAGGTAATATTTAGTAATGGACACTATGGAGATGGGCCAAGCCACATAGTGAAATGTACCTCTCACCTTTGACCAAAGGGCTTGGTGAACTCAAATTACCATCCTGTATGTTATACATTAGACAAAAATTAGGTTATCTGGTGATACTGAGTTGGGGAATCATGGAGAACACAATACCCTAGTTTCTCTCCATTATTGACTTCTCTCTTGCGATATTTAGTTAGTTTACTTTTCTTATTGATTATTGTAAACCCCTTCCCTCTTTGGAGAATTAAGTTGGTTAATTACTCGGATTGCAAGTGGTGAGTTTTCTTGAGTCTATGTATTCCTTGTGGGATTGACCCTAACTTTTGTTAGGTTTTATATCTTCATAGAGACCGCTTTATCCTCTAAAAAGGAGGTGTACCTTGGACGGCATCATTCGGTGATGCCAATCCACACCGCCTAGCATGGTTGGTGCGCTAAGTATGCTAGGGATTGCCTTTTTTGATAGTCAGCTCACCTTGCCTTCCACCCTTAAGTGTAGTGAAATTGATCATCCCCAACTGCAATTAGTGATTTACCAATTTGACATTTTGCCTGCCAAATTTGACAGCACCTCAAGAGTCACCACTCGACTCAAAAAGCGGTCAAACTGCTAGTTGCCAAGATAGCTCGATGATCGCTGAGTAATCCCATTTGGTTGCCTATATCAACTTCCCACTCCAATTTTTCTTTGCCAACCCTACACATTTCAACACCTATTTTTTAAACTAGAAAGTAGTAAAATACTCACCTTGGGTTGCCTCCCAAGTGGTGCCTTAGTTAACATCGTGGCACGATATCATTCCTCTTCACTTCAAGTTACTGCCAATTGGCCCATTAATAAAAATACCCCAAGATCATCTCTAGTCTCAAAGCTTTGTAAATGTTGAAAATAACATCCTCATTGTTCACTCTATGTTTTAGATCTCCACTCTCAACATCTACTACAGCTTTCCCGGTGGCTAAGAATAGCCTTCCAAATATTATTGGCACGTTCGTATCAACCTCACAATCCAAAATCACATAGTCCACAGGAAGGATAAATTTATCCACCTTAACCAACACATCATGTAAAATTCCCACTGGCCATTAGATAGATCGATCAGCTATAAGAAGTTGCATTTGGTCGGTGAAGAAATTTCAAAGCACAATTCCTCAATATTACTAGGGACATGAGATTTATACTTGCCCCTACATCACATCGAGCTTTACTAAATTTTGAGGCTCTTATTGTGCATGGAATAGTGAATGCCTTTGGGTCTTCCTTTTTTGCCACCAATTTTTGTGTTAAGATTACATTGCAATTGTGAGACACTTCAATTGTCTCACACTCAAGGGTCCTTTTCTTCATGACTGATTCTTTCATGAACCTAACATATCCTAGCATTTCAATTAATACTCCCAGAATTGGAACATTTATTGGCAATGAATTGAACATAGAAAGGAACTTTTGAAATTTAGCATCATCCTTTTTCTTCTGTAACCTTTGTGGGAATGTAGGATCAACTTTGACTTGAAGTGTTTTTGGCCTCACAGTTGGACTTGAATGTTTGAGGAGAGCTTTCTTGACAATTGCCGCATTGACCCTACTCTTCTCTTGCTTATTGCTCATGGGTTGCAAGAACTTCACTATCTTCAACATAAGCCTCATGCTCATCATCCTCAACAACAATCATATCTTATTTTCCTTCCACTTATTTTAAGCCTTCTTAAACAAGTGATGGTTTAGTGTCGTCAACCACTTTTCCACTTCAAATAGTTATGGATACACACTGCTGATCATTCCCTTTTGGATTAGCCACTGTGTCACTAAGTAGTGCTCCTTTTTTACGTTGATCTAGATGAGCTGAAATATTCCCAAGTGGAGTCTCCAAATGCTTAATGGATGTTGAATGAGATGTTGTAGTTTGACTCAACTGAGAAAAATCATATTTCATCTCCTTTAGGACCTTATCAGATACTTCCACCTTGATCAAGATTCGAGAGAGCATATCCTCGATTCGAGTATTCTCTTGATTAATAATAGTTCAGCAGCCTTCACCCTATCATGAGGTGGAATATACCTATCTCTATCATGGTTGCTCTAACCTGCAACTTGAGGTTGGTCAGTCTATGCGCAATCTCTTCATCTGGAGTTATTGTTCCAAACTTGATTCCTCAGTGACCTTGTAAATGAGAACCCTTCTTTTAGTTTCCCATGTAATGCACTTCTTTGTTGTAACTGCCTTCAAATAGTGCATCCTAAAACATCACATCTCCAGTAGCTCCCACAGTATTAACACTTTTACAATTTTCTCCTATAACGTGTTTGGTCAAAAAATCAAGCTAGGTTAACATCATAGCCATGTTCTCATCCCTTTCTTGGTCTTTAGCAAGTTGTTCCTTCATTGGGCCTCTGAAGGTACTATATTATCTCTTGTACACTATGCTCGATTAATCATTGTCATGCCATCCAAGAGGTAACAAGCTTAAGTGAATGTTTGTGTCATTAAGCCTCCTTTCACTAACAAATTAGCTACTGCTTTGTTTGCAGCATCAAGACTAACATAAAAATATTTCAAGAGCATATGGTCTAGAACTCCATGGTTAGGGCATTGAAGCAAAAGTTTTTAAAATCGAAGCCATGTTTAATGCAATAGCTTACCTTGTAGCTTCTTGAAGTTCTCAATACTTCTTCTCAATTTTGTCATCTTTGAGGGAGGGAAAAATCTCTCAAGGAATACATTTTACAGCTCCTCCCATGAGGTAATAGAATCACGAGGTAGCTCCACTAGCCACCTCAATGCCTCTCCGGTGATGGAGAAAGGAAATATGCTTCGTTGAATAGCTTCCTGACTCACTCCCCTCACGTTGAATGGGAGACATATATTAACAAAGTTCCTTAAGTGCTCATGAGTATCTTTGTCGCAAAGTCCTCCATACAATCCGTTTAGTTGGAGGTGTTGCAACATGGTGCTCGTTACATGAAAATTAACTCCTCTGGCCAATGGAGGTAGTCGGATATCAGGGGTGCTCCCCACCTTATCCTAATTAACATCCTACATCCCATTCATGTCTCCAACATTCTCACCATGAATGCTCTCATTATCCTCCATCTCAACACCTATTGTTTAACAACAAAAACAAGAAGAAAAATAGTAAAAATAATTCTAACTATAAGAACAAATCTCAACAAACACTTCCAATTTAAACACGCTGATTCCTTGGCAACAACGCTATTTTTTATGTTGCTCAACCCTACTACTCAAATGGCAGAGAGAGCGTACCTCATCAGCATAATAACCTAACTTTAAAGGTTAAGGTCGATCCTGATGTGCTGTCAAAATACAACACTTTTGATGCTTAAAACTTAAAATTTTATGTGTTCTCAATGTAATATTAGTTGGTTTTATGTGTTTTTATGTTATATTTACAAGATTACAGGTTTGTCCTTGATTTTGGTAAGAAGTGTGGAAGTTACTGGTTTTTGCTGCTATACGAGACCCTTTACAGGTCATGAAGTGGTTTCGTGAACAATTCTAGCGAGGAGCTATTTCTTGAAGTTGGTTTTACGAATATGCAAATGGGTTGTGGAATTATTTATGAGTCATAGACCATGGTTCTTGCCCTGAGGATTAAAGATTGGTACTTTCTGAAGATTCATTAGATGAAACACCTTTACAGGTCATTAAAGCACTTTACGAGTCGTAGAGAGATGTCATAGAGTTGAAGTCCAAATTTCCAATAGCTATGTATGAGATCCCAATTATGGGCCGTGGAATGCAATACGACCCATAAACACCTTTTGTATGGCATGCCGACCAGTTCTCCTATTTTTTTAAGGACTTGTATTTTACTTACTATAAATATGTTTTTTACGTTATTTTTCAGAAGTTTTTAGCCTAGTACTTAGAGAACTCCGTAATTAGAGCGAGAAAATTATGAGATTATATTGGAGAGTCTTTCAAAATACCTGTGCTTCAATTTCATATTTAAGCTTGTGATTCTCACTGATGTTGGTTTTGCTTTTTCTTAATTCTATTGTATAAGTGTTCAATTATGTTTTCTCAATCGATAATTCTTGCATATACACAAAACATTAGTAGCTAAATTCACAACTAGGGTTATGGGAACCATAATGAACTAACAAAGTAAAATTAGATAATTCATAATTCTTAGAAAGTGTGCATGCATGCATTAATTAACACTCTTCGTTTTGCATGTTTTTTTACGGTGTCCAACATCAGAAACCCACCTAGTGTTATTGACTTGACCAAGGTCGTAAGGAATAGTAAAAGAGATTAATTAATAGGATTTGATTGATGTGTTCTTGTCTAATCAACCAAAATAGGCCAAGGGAAGGTCGTACTGGGACTAATAGGTAATGTTTATTAATGCATACTATGGAGATGGGCTAAGTCACATAGTGAAATTCACCTCTCAACTTTGACCAAAGGGCTTGGTGAACATAACTTATTGTCTTGCATGCTACACATTAGAAAAGAATTAGGTTATCCAATGATACTGAGTTAGCGAATCATGGGGAACACAAAAACCTAGTTTCTCTCCATATTAACTTCTCTCTTGTGATAGTTAGTTTAGTTTTATTTTATATTAATTATTACAAACCCCCCTTTGGTGAAGTATGTTGGTTAACCACTCAAATTGCTATCATTAAATTCTCTTGAGTCTACGTATTCCCTGTGGGTTCGACCTTAACCTTTGCTAGGTTCTATTTCTTCACAGCGACCATTTTATCCTCTAAAAAGAGGTATAACTTAGGCGACATCAACATTTTGGCGCTATTAGCAAGGAATACGAATAGACTTAGTTAATTCATAGTAACTTGGGTATTAAACCTTATTTCCCATATTTTACTTTTGTTTGTTGTTTTTGTACTTTATTTGGGTGTAAGTGTAGTATATGCTCAACACCTAGAATCAAGAAAATCTCTTAACTCTATTTGACCCTAGGATCCAGAGAATTTTAAGGAGAATGGCCCCAGATAATGCCAATAATATGACCAATACAGCTCTGAATAGGAATAACAATAAGAACGTTGATAATGAGAACCCACCTCCTTTTGAGGACATTGCTCCACAACCTTAGGATTTCAATGCAAATGCTTATCAATGGAATAAATATAGGCTG
The DNA here is from genome assembly GCA_000787875.1 of Solanum virginianum. NCBI lineage: Eukaryota > Viridiplantae > Streptophyta > Magnoliopsida > Solanales > Solanaceae > Solanum > Solanum virginianum. The sequence goes on along the minus strand of DF359279.1, from coordinate 39,623 downwards.
AATCATATGGCTTTGGAGGTAACTGGAACTATTGTGTTGCCACTACTACCAGTGGATACAAAGTTTGCAGTCTCGAGTGGGTTATTTCAGATGTTGCAAAATCTTAGGCTATTTGCAACTTACTATCACAGGATCCTCATACCCACCTACCCAATGTTGTATTCATCTGCAAAAGTGTAATGAGAACACAAAATCTATCTATGGATGCTATGGGATTTTATGTCTTCCCTATTTTCTGCAATGCAATATTATAGCTATCTAAGCTCCCACAGAGTTTGATCACCATTAGGACAGACTTCCAGAAGGCCTTTTTGGAAAGGCACTTCCTTAGATCAAAGAAGCTCAAGTTGAAGGACTAGATTAATAGCTTTGAGCAACTTTTTGGTTATTCAATCAGTACTATTTCGAAGCGGTTCACCAAATGTTTGAGAAGTATCCCAAACCACAAAATAGTTGATGATGCCTTGGTAAAGATCTTTTATCATGCCCTAGATGTGAACAGTCTTGCTTGTGCTGACACTATCATGGGGAGCATATTCTTGGATTAGCCATTTACAAGGATCGTGGAGGGCATAGACAGAGTAGTCAAGACTAATTGCGCTTAGGGGCAGAGAGACAGAGCATCTACTAAAAGTTAGTGCACTGTCAGTGTTGGTTCAAAGCAAGCAAAGATCAATAAATAAATCAAGCAAAGATTAATAAATAAATCATGTAGCAGCTTGCCCAGATTTGCACAGGCATAGAGGTGATGATGAAGCAAAACAAAGAGCGAGTCAATATAGTGGTTCATCAACCTCCATGTGCACCAATCTATGATGAGACTTATTATGATGAGGATACATGTTTTGTTATTGATCTGATGGGGGGTTTCTAGACCAATGCCCAAGGGTCTAATAAGGACTATTGGCGCCATGGTCAAGAAAACTAAGGTCAAAACATCAAAAGAGATGGAGCTTTCCGGGGCAACCGTGGAGGATATTATTAGAGGAACAGGGGTCCATAGAGAGATACATATTGGGTTCATAGAGAAGGCTTTAGAAATAGTCTTTATGTGCCACAACATAACCATGACGCAGGTGCAAGTAGTTCTAGAATTAAGGAGATGTTTGATCACCTGATGAAAAGAGCTGAGACACAGGATGAGAGTCTGAGGGGGATGAAATCTGAGATTTCTAGTATCAACCAAAAGATTGGTTCTTCTTTTTTAGCTATCAAATAGCTGGAGCAACAGTTTGGTAATATGTCGACTCAACTTAAACAGCATCAGAGAGGTACACTAACTAGCAACACAGTTCAAAATCTTAAGAAGGATGGGAAGTGTATGGTGATTACTACTCAGGATGGCAAGAGTACCATTGATCCTCCACATGCCAGCTAATGAGGATGATGTTCAAGAGGAGATGGTTGTGGCCAATAATATGAAGATAGGAGATGATCGTGTTAAGGATCAGGTGAGCGTAGCTGCTGATACACCATAGAGGTTGAAGCCCGTTCCAAGACTCCTCCTTTCTTCCCTCAAAAAATCAAAAAGAGGGAGGAGGAAAGCAAGTTCAAGCTTTTTTTCTCCATGCTTAAATAGCTCTCCATAAACATCCCTCTCATTGAGGCATTGGAGAAGATGTCAGGGTATGCGAAGTACATGAAGGACTTGGCTATTAATAAGTGTATTGTGACTTAGGAGCTCTCCCAAGAGCTTCAGCATTGTAGTGCTATTGCTACAAGGTCCTTAATTTAAAAGCGAGAAAATCCTGGTGCTTTCACCATACCCTGCACTATATGAGATGTGGAGTTCGGAAGGACACTATGTGATCTAGGTGCTAACATTAATCTGATGCCCCTTACAGTCTTTAAGAATCTTAGATTGGGATCCCCTACTCCGACGAGAATGCGGTTATTGATAGCAGATCGCACGATGAAGAAGTCTGTGGGGATACAATATGATGTTCTTGTCAAAGTTGAAAAGTTCATATTCCCCGTAGACTTTATGATCCTAGATTGTGAAGTTGACTTTGATATCCCAATCATCTTAGGAAGACCATTCCTAGCCACTGGGCGAGCACTAGTGGATATGGAAGCCAGTCAACTCACGTTCAGATTGAATGATGAAGAGGTTATCTTCAATATCGATCAGTGCATAAAGCGTCCAGATGATTTAAAGAGTGATGTCTGAAAAATTACTAAAGTCTAAGTAACCAATTTGTCCATGTCATGCCACGATAATAAATTAGGCACTACTTGGGAGGCAACCCAAGGTTTCTAATGTAACAGTGTAGTTGTAAGTGTATTTTCAGTTGTTTGATTCATAGATAGTTTAGTTTCTTGTATTTTAATTTTAATTTGGGACATTGGGCTGGTTGCATATAGGGTAACAGTGTGTTCTATGAAGAATATGTAGGTACAGGGCTAAGCCAGCCATTTTTGGCTAAGAAGAGCATCAGGAAGTATCTCTACAACTGGTTCTACGGGCCATAAATCACTTTCCAACCTATACACGATCTCGTATTGATTTTCAGTGAGCAACAAGTATTGTACTCCAGTTCACCAACCAACTTTATGATCCATAGATAAAACTATAGGTCATGAATGGGGTCGTGAACCCCAGGTAAGTTTCTTGAAATTTTTCTATGTGTTATGGTTTCTACGACCAATTCTACATGCCATGAACCACTTTATGACTCGTAGACCGGTTCGTGTAACACAGTCCTAAAATCTAGGGTTTAGATGTTCTATAAAACCACAGTTCATGAGCGGTAAAACACTCCATAACTTGTAATCGAGGTTTCGTAGAGTCCAAGCCCATTAGATTTCAATTGACCCGATCAAAATATAAATAATAGTCTCAAATTATTTTCACCACATTCCTAACCTAACTTATGAAATTACCCCCCAAACCTCTCCCCAATGTGAATCCAACCATCGACGGCAACCATACCCCTATTTTCTGGTGATTTTTTGACAACTTCGGGTTTAGAGTCTCTTCACCTCCTTCAACTTCTACAACTTAATCACATATCTTGGTAAGTTTTTAGTTAATTCAAAATATTTAATTTGCCTTGTCTTGTATGATTGAATTAGAAAATGTGTTGGTAATGGTAGTTGGGACACAAAATCTATGTTTGATGTTAATATATCATTATTGAATTTGGGTTGCCCATGTTCAAATATTTGTCTAAGTCTGAAATTAGGAATTATTGCCTCGATTGTATGCTTTGAATAGTTTTTGGTGCCTATTGATTCACCCACCATGTGTGATAAATTGATTTTGTGTGTGCATTGGTGGGTGATGACATAGGTGTGTGATCTTATTGAAATTGATCATAAGTGGTAGGAATTATTAGGGTGAACATACTTAATCACTCTTGATGGGGTATATGTGTTGAATAACATGTAGAGGGTATTGGTTGTGGTATGGAAATCATATGGGTCTGTGCATTTTTGCTTCGTACTGGTAGAATACTTATTGAATAAAGTCATTTGGGGTCCATTGTGATGGGCTTAAAACTCAATTAACAGAGTTTTCCTATTTATAAGTGGCTTTTATGCCCCGTGGATCATTCCACGAGTCATAATTACCCCTCGTATAAGATTCTAGAAGCTGAAAGTGTCTAAGTATCCATCAGATGAGACTTTCTATGAGTCGTAGATCATTTTACGATTCGTAAATAGGTCTCATAGATCCTTACCTAAAATAGATTCACTCACTAAAAATCTCTACGACCCAGTCTATGACTTCTAAACCACATTATGAGTTGTACTTGGTCTCTTAGACTTTTTCAGTGACAAATTATATGAATACCTATTTTAGGAAAGTTATTTATGGCTTGTAGTAGCAACTAGACCCATAAAGATACTTTCGTAGACCCTTTTGCAACTTCAGCTGAAATATTTTTGCATTTCAATATTTGATTTGTGGGGATAACTAAGATGCATAAATGTTCATGTTTTAGGTACTCTTGTCCTTAAATCCAAACTTGATGAGATACTAGCACTATAGAAGAGGCTCAAAGATGAGTCATTCGATGATAGGTAGGTCCCAAATCAGAGCAGATCGATAGAGGAGCTTGGAGTTACTCTGGACCTAAAAGCGGATCAACCACAAACTAGAGTTACTGGTAGAGCTAGTCAGACTCAGGCCCTCATCATCAGCACTCCCTAGTCTGATGAGGGAAGCAGTGATGAGAGAAATTCTATCCAGATGAATCCATCCAGAGAGGAGTCTAGCTCTGAGGAGGGCTCTAAGCATGGCTCAGAGACAGAGTCCTCCATAGTACCACGATCATCACCATCTCTACCTGACGCTCTTACTAGTTGGTCAGCCCATACTGACTGAGATAAGAGTGAGGGGTCGGCAGGTAGATATATCAGAGACCACCATCCGCTAGATGCTTTTTGGACTAGAGCTCCCTACCCCCGAATGCGCCACAGAGTTTGACTACAGGGTGGAGCAGATAATGGACCACCTAGTTATAAGAGATCCAGAGCAATGAGCCAGCTTGTTGAAATGGGTCGGTTATATTGTTGAGCAGGGTCTGAAACCTGCCTAGGTCGCCACACACTCGAAGCCTATTGTCAAGGATTCAGTCAGTTTCAGGCCATGTTTTGGTGGGCAGTTGTTTGTTCACATATTTGGCCTATACTTATTGATAACACATTAATGTAGGAGCGTGTGGTATTGGTTGCCAATATCTTAGCTAGTTATGATATTAATTGGGCCCGCCTCATAATCGACCAAATTCACGAGGCCACCCTGAAGAGGTCTACATCTATCCTATTCCCTTGCTTAATATACAGGCTCTGTTTAGAATTAAGGGTGAAGATATTGCATCATTGGACTAGCTGATTGAGACCCTGTATACATTAGATCCCAGCCTGATCAAGGAAGAAGAGAACCTAATGACACTCTAGCGACCATAACCTCCTCATATGCTTGAGAAGTTTGCCCCAGTGCCATCGCCTAAGGGTTCACAAACTACCACCACCACTGTTGTTGCTATTGAGGAGAGGCCCTCGCAGCCCAAGGCAAATGAGAATAGAGGGCCCACTACTTCTGTTCCTGCACTACAAGCTATGACTTCACAAGCTACTCCTGCGGGCATGGTTTTTGTGTCTACCGCATCTATATAGGCCATTGCGCAAAGGTTATCTCATACCGAGTCATAGTTGATTCAGCTTGTTCATCATATCAGGCTATGGGTCCACCAGACCATTTCAGACTCAAAGGGTCGCATGCAGGCATTCATAATCTCTACTACGCAGAACTGTACCTCTACTGTGGATGCTCATTTTAATGCCTTCAAGGAGAGGGTACAATAGAGCTTGAGCGAGGCATGGCCATCAGACTTGATGGCCTGGCAGATGGAGATCCAGTGACTCTAGGCTGAGATGACAATAACACTCATAGCATAGATTGCACTACCAGCAACTATGCCTCAAATGCTAGTGGTTGATTTATTTTTCTCCTGATAATCCTATATAGCCTTCCCATGGGAAGAGGCCCTATGAAGATAATGATCCAGATGAAATATGCTCAGGTATGGGGCTTACATAGTAGGAGGAGCTCATGCTTGTCTGGACGAGGTCTAGAATGAAGGAGGAGAGATGACGAGCTCGAGAGAATGAGGGTGCTGGACCCTCCAGGCAGAGTGCTACTGTTGAGCAGACTACCCCACAGGAGGAGGGTGGCCAGACTCAGCCACACACTGGCGCTTAGGCGCCCAGGTATGATTTTTTGACCCCTTTATGGTTTATTTTTCTTCCAATATATGCATTGGGGATAATGCACATCATTTTCAATAGGGATATGGGTAGTTATAGGGCCTCAGTAAAGTCAGAGTAGCTTGGGTCTAAAACTACCCTAAATTTTTATCCCGGGGTTTTCTTGCTTGTGTTCGTTTTCCCCGTGGATATTTACTTTTTGTTGAACCAGCATGTTTAGGATGTTTAGGTAGTATTTGTATCATATAGTACTATACTTGTGGCATATAGCATATTTTTGTGCTCTAATTGATAAATGATACCTACCAAAACTTTTGAATAGTAGTTTAAATAGCAACCATGCATATTTAAGTGTGTGACAATGTTTTTCTTATAAGGATAAATTGAGATAAAAAGTATGATTTGGGAGTCTTTTGTTGATAATGTATGTATTGTCATATGAATGTGAGCTTAATTTTCTAGATTCATGTGTTTTTTATTAATTTAGAACTTGCCATGTTACTCTAAGTTAGACTGTAGATTAATTGGATTAGGAAAGGATCCATATGCTTTTGTTCTTAATAGTCCACTTAGCCTAAATGACCAAGCAAAATTGTAGTATATCCCTTGTTCCTAAAGTTTGAGCCTAACATGTACTTATTCCTTGAAAACACCTAATTAACCTAGCCTTGTTAGTTGTAAAGTCTTGAAATTGGCCCTGGTCTTTCCTTGAACATTGTGCACCTTGACTGGGGAAAAAAACCTAAGTTGAGGGTGGCTACCAAAAGTGGCACTCTTTCTAAGGATGGATATTGTGCACCTCAACGCAGGCCAAAAGCCTATGTTGAGGGTAGCTAGTGTAACGGTAAAACACAAACATAAGGAGGGAAGTTAGTGATACAGAGAAAACTGGAAAATTATATACTAGGTGCAAGAAAAATAAGTGATTTCTTAGTTGTGAGCTAAGAAGATTAATGAAGTGTATGAGAAAGGCTAAAAAGAAGCTAAAAAATGAAAAGAAAGCACCCAAAAAAGTTTAAAATAGGAGGAAGGGAGAATGAGATGAAAATAACAAAGTTGGTAAGGCAAAAGTGTAGAAAACATTGTGTCAAGGAGGGCCTTTAGTCACTATTTTTCCATAACATCATACCAAAGCCCCTGAGTCTACATTACAAGCCCATAAAGTCATAAAGTGATCCTAGTCGAAGTAGTTGAAAGTCTTAATCATGAGTATAGGGGAAAGCCTATGGTATTAGGTATCATACATGAATGTGTTTTGTGAGAGTGAGTGAATTTGCATAGTCCCAAGGTTAAACATAAAAAAATCATTGAGTGTCAGATATGGGACTTCATTCTGTGAGGGCACTTGCATTATATTATTAGCATTAGACTTGTTCGGTGATTGTGGATTGTTGATAGTATCTTACTTGTCATAGTTGTGTTGTCACATGCAATAGTCTGTATTGGTTTCTAGATGGCTATCTGATACTATTTTGAAATGGTAATATGGATATCTTAGTTTGAGATTTATTTGATATATGTCATTGGGTTGAAGTTTGTGTGTTATAATATTATCTATGTAGATTGAGTCCATCGCTTTAAGGACAAGCAACAATTTTAAGTTGAGGGTGTTGATATGCTGTCAAAATACAGTATTTTTTATTCTTAAAGACAATAACACTCATAGCATAGATTGCACTACCAGCAACTATGACTCAAATGCT
>DF359279.1:16258-32172 GCA_000787875.1 Solanum virginianum | reverse complement strand
ATTTTGTGTGTTCTCAATGCGATGTTAGTTGGTTTTATGTGTTTTTATGTTATATTTGTAGGATTATAGGTTTGGCCTAGATTTCGGGAAGAAGGGCAGAAGTTTTTGGTTTTTCTGCTATACAAGACCTGTAGATCATTCTACAAGTTAGTGGTTTCGTAAACTATTCCAGTGAGGGGTTATTTTCTGAAGTTCGTTTTACGAACATGTAGATGGGTAGTGGAATGATTTATGAGTTATAGACCATGGTTTATGCCCTAAGGATCAGAGATTGGGACTTTTTGAAGATTCATCTAATAAAAGCCCTTTACAGGTCATAAACTACTTTACGAGTTGTAGAGTTGAAGTGTAAATTTCCAGCAGCTTTGTACGAGACCCCGATTATGGGCCGTGGAATGCAATACGGCCCATAAACCCCTTTCGTATGGTGTGCCAACCAGTTCTCCTATTTTATTTAGGACTTGTATTTTAGTTATTATAAATAGGGTTTTTAGGTTATTTTTCAGAAGTTTTCACCTATTATTCAGAGATCTTAGTAATTAGAGAGAAAAAATTATGAGATTACATTGGAGAGTCTTTGAGAATACTTGTACTACAATTTTATCTTTAAGCTTGTGATTCTCATTGAAGTTGGATTTGCTTGTTCTTAATTCTATTGTGCAAGTATTCAATTTTGTTTTCTCGATCCATAATTCTTGCATCTATATAAAGCATGAGTAGCTAAATCCACAACTAGAGTTGTGGGAACCATGAAGAACTAATGAAGTAAAACTGGATAGTTCATAGTTCTGGGAAAGTGTATATGCATGTATTAATTAACTCTCTTCGTTTTGCATTTTTACTGATGGTGGCTAACATTAGAACCCCCTATTGTTACTGACTGGACCAAGGTAGTAATGAATAAGAAAAGAGATTAATTAACAGGATCCGATTGATGTGTTCTCGTCTAATCAACCAAACTAAGCCAAAGGGAGGTTGTACTGGGACTAGTAGGTAAGGGTTAGTAATGCACACTATGGAGATAGACCAAGTCACAAAGTGAAATTCACCTCTCAACTTTGTCCGAAGGGCTTGGTGAACATAACTTACTGTCTTGCATGCTACACACTAGAAAAGAATTAGGTTATCTGGTGATACTGAGTTAGGGAATCATAGAACACAAAACCCTAGTTTTGCTCCATATTAATTTCTCTCTTGTGATAGTTTAGTTTTATTTTATATTAATTATCACAACCCCTCGGGGAAGTAAGTTGGTTAACCACTCGAATTGTAGTCACTAAATTCTGTTGAATCTACGTATTCCCTATGGGTTTAATCCAAACCTTTGTTAGGTTCTATTTCTTAATAGCGACCGCTTTATCCTCTGAAAAGAGGTGTAACTTGGGCGATATCAGATCCCACAGGGAATCGTTGTTCAAGGTGGAAGTGACTCATTGGACCAAGTAATTGTAGGATCTGAGGATTGCAATAATCAAAATGAAATTTTGGCTAAACAAGTTCTAAATAATGATTTTAACAGCAATTAATGAAAGATGTCTGGGATGTGCAAATATGGGAAATAATCTACTAGCTGGGTCTAGATACTTGACTAAATGAGTTGATATTTAGTGAATAAGCTAGGTTGCTTGTAATCCAAATCAGCTATGATACATGGTTGTTTCGTATGACTCAACTAAGAAATCATACGTGAACTGCCAAGAACACGCTTGGAATAAGAAGTCTTAGCAACACCCCTAATACCTTGGTCATTGAATCCATGGCTATGGACATCAACTGAAACCCCAAGATATTTCCAAATATTATATCTATTCAATACTGTAATAGTTTTGGCTAAGGCAATAATTAGAGATCGAAAGTAAAGCCCCAAGTATGCAACCTTGAAATTATAGATTAAAAATAAGAACGGATATAAATTCACCCAAATCAACTACAAATAAGTCAAGATATCAAAGACCTAATAAATAAATCAAAGACCTCTATCAATAACATACCCTAAACATGGGGATTTTAGCTATAGATGCTAGAAATAAAAGATTGAATACCATACACAGCAACAGAAGTCATGGGTAACAAGATTGAGTACAAATTAGTTTATTATCGCTAGTCAATCTTCTCCAATTTAATTCCCAAAAAAGCATCAAAACCCTAACTCTCCTTGTACTCTAACAGGAAAGTTCTATGTACTACTACTATAGACTAATTATTATTACATGGTATGAATAGATTATTTACAATGTCCTTTCTAAAATTGTTTATGTAGTCTATGCAAATGTGTAAAGTTTGTGCTGTGAAATGTCGTTCGGCAGTCAAGGCTGGCCATTGCCGAGTACTCCGGCTATGAGCCTAATGTGCACTTGACAACTTTTTTGTACATCTTTATAAGGTTTCCTCTTTCACAACTTAGGCGATGACCTTTTTGTTCGCCGATCCAATTCATCGATGCACCAAAATATCCATCACATTGCCTTTCTGTCAATGTTTTAGAGCTTTGGGTCTACAACATTAGGTGATTACTTATGCACTTTAGTACATCATCGAGTATGCTTTGCGATATCGAATCTGACTGCCTTTATAATTTGAGCTAGAACCTTAGTTGCTGGATAGATAGGTGATCTCCATGAGTGTTTGGCGGATTACCGAGTATGTCGGCAACACTTCTTTTCATTGCATTTCTGCACTTTTGCTCACTTTCCAAGATTTCACCAAGTCTTGTCCATTTGTGCACTTTTAACTTCATTTCCTATCATAACACATGCATATTTGTTAGAAGTTATAATTAATAGCGCACTAAGGGAAATGTTTCGTTACAATCTATCCCCAAAATGAGTCTGAAATATGGACTCATCAGTCATCTAATTTGTGAGCAACATTATCTTGGGCGATTCTTGTTAAGGTTCTTTATAGATCAGGATTTTATGGTGTCAAAGGACTAGCTCGACTATTTATAGTGGGCATGCGCGGTACCTGTATGCTAAAAAAGAACAAAAAACCAACGAAATACGTAAAATACAAAAATAAGGGTTAATCTCAAATCATTTCCACTAAACTAATCTAAAATTCATATTCCTAAGCAATAGTTCTAAAATTAGATGATACTTAAATTACACCTCCTAATTGAAGAGTAAGTTGTCATTGTCAAATATAGAACCTAACTGTGGTTAGGGTCGATCCCACGAGTAATAAAATCTACACATAGAGTAGTCAAAGCAAATTTAAGTTATTAATCATCTTATTTCAACAGGGGAGTTTATAATTGAATAAACTCATTAATAAAACCTATTCTAATGTCAAGTTATATGCAAATATTATGAAATCAGTAAAAGAATGTAATTAGGGTATTGTGTTCCTCACGAATTCATAACACAATATAACCTCATAATTGTAGCCTTTTCTAGTTTGTAACATGTAGAACTAGTAAGTTATGTTCACTTTGGTCTAGCAAATAGATGAATTTCACCATACAATATGGGTCATCTATGGGTGTATTCATTACTGACCCTTACCATAATCCCAAATTTAGCCATCGCTTGATCCATTCAAACTAATTAGATGAGTGTATTCATGGCAAATCTTTGTTATTTATCTCTTTCTTTCATTCATCACCTCCCTGGTCCATCAAGTAAGAATAAGGCGAGTTCTAACATAGACCTCCACTAAAATATTAATCAAAAGGAAGAGATAAATAATACATGCATGCACACTTTTCAAGGACTACATATTATTTGGTTTTACTTTGTTAATTCTTCATGGTTCCCACAACCATAGTTATCGATTTAGCTACTCATATTTGTTGTATTAGATTTGATAAGGGTTGATGTTTTTATAATTGAGAACTTACAATGAAGAATTGAAGAATGAAAATCTAAAATCTTCACTTGAATTGCAATGAACATATCTAAAAGTATGAAGAAGTTCAAAAATAATAGATCATGATGTTTTTGTCTAAGTACTAAAAATATAAAAGTGCCTAACACCCATAAATAAAATTGAAAGCAATATATATAGAAAAGAAAATCAAATTCTAGTGAAATAAGGAAAACTAGATTTTGACTGGACTACGAGCCTTTTCATAGGTTATAGAAGCTTTATGGTTCATGGTTTGGGTTATAAACTACCTTCCCTTAAACATAGGTGTTGTTTTATGTTCATCTATCTCTGACTCATACTTTGATTTACAACTCATAGTCTTCTTAGTAGACTAGAATAGTATAAATTTTGCATTCTCTTTCATGAGCAAGATTATGGGTCGCAGTCCAAACTATGAGTCATACTATGGCTTTCATATTTCCTCATTCTATTTTCTAGTGCTTATGGATCACACTATAGCCCATAAAAGGGGCTCATAGAAGGGCAAAAACTAGCAAAGTTCGCAACCCTGTAAAAATCATCCCAAATCCTATTTCTTACAATAATAAACATAAACGCAAATCCAATCCACCAAAATGCTCTAGAGAACACATAAAATTCTAAATTTAAAGTATCAAAAGTGTCTTATTTTGGCGGCACATCAGTGAGTTAGCCCAGCAAAATGTGTATCAAGGAAAGGAGGATTGATTGTGGGAAAGAATAAGAAGGACCAACTTATCTCTACAAAGCATGTATCAAGTGGAATATTTGCATGGATTATCAATGTTTGAAAGCATGGATTAAAAAAAATCATTTTCCTATGCCATTCATGGATCAAATGTTGGATAAACTTGTCGGTATAAGTTGGTACTATTTCTTAGATAGATATTTAAGGTATGACCAAATCTCTATTGCCCTCAAAGATGATCAAGAAAATATTACTTTCACATGTCCCTGTGGCACACTTACTTTCAAAAGAATGTCCTTTTGTTTGTGTAATGCATCAGCGACTTTCAAAGATGTATGCTCTCCATTTTTACTGATATATTAGAGAAATTCATGGAAGTCTTCATACATAATTTCTTGGTGGTTGGTGATATATTTAAAGGTTGTTTGATTCGATTGGGGAGAGTATTACAACATTGTGTTGAAACTAACTTGGTCTTAAAATGGGAGAAATGTCATTTTATGGTCAAGGAAGAGATCGTGCTTGGCATAAAATTATGGAGAGAGACTTACAAATGGATCAAGAAAAAGTTGATGTCATTGGCAAACTCCTCCTCCCATCTTAGTCAAGGCAGTAAGAGGTTTTCATGGTCATGCGGGCTTTTACAAAAAATTCATCAAAGAGCAAAAATTACTAATTCCTTCTGTAAGCTCAATGAAAATGATTTTTCATTTGAGTTTGATGAAGCATGCTTGGAAGAATTTAATGTGTTGAAAGAGAGGTTTGTGATAGCCTCAATTATTGTTGCTCCTAATTGGAATCTCCCATTTGAAGTCATTTGTGGTGCTAATGGTTGTACATTGGGTGCAGTGCTGGGTCAAAGGAAGGAAAATTATTTCATCTAGTGTATTATGTAGCTCAGAGAAAATCATCCTGATGGAATAAAGGCTTCTTGCAGTTCTCTATGGATTTGAACAATTTTGGGCATATCTTCTTGTTCCAAAGTTATGGTTCAAATTGATCATGTAGCCTTAAGGTACATAATGGCAAAAAAAAGAGGCAAAGTCTAGGTTGATTCAGTGGAGACTATTGCTTCAAGAGTTTGATTTTATAGTGAAGGACTAAAAAGAGTGTGAAAACCAAGTGACAGATCACTTTTGTTATCTTGAACCTAATGTGATTGACGTGGGAGGTAATGAAATCAATGACTAATTCTTGCATGAAACCTTGATGGCTATCTCACAAATACAAGTTCTTGGTTACTAATTATGCAAATTATCTTGTGTATGGAATTGTGCCTGATGTATTGAATTACAATCAAAGGAAGAAGTTCTTGTTCATTTTCAAAAGATACTTTTCGGATGAACTTTTCTTATTTAGGAAATGTGTTGATAATATCATGTGAAGGTGTGTCCCAAAAGTATTGATGAATGATATCTTTGATGTGTGCCACAACTCTCTAGCTGGGGATCATCTTGGCGGTATTCATATAGTAGCTAAAGTGTTAGAAAGTGGGTACTTTTGTCTAGGTCTATATCGAGATGCAAATGCCTTTGTCAACGCCTATACACAATGTCAAATGCAAGGTAACATTTCTCAAAAGCATGAACTTCTTTTATCACCTATTCTTGAAATTGAATTATTTCATGTGTAGGGTTTGGAATTCATAGGTCCATTTGTGAGTTAATTTGTGAATCATTATATTTTAGTCGTTATGGACTATGTTTTCAAGTGAGTATAGTTTGTTGCATTACCCACAAATGATGGCAAAGGGGTGATCAATTTTTTAAAGAATAATATTTTTACCTAGTTTTGAAAACCATACGCAATCATTAGCGATAGAGGATCCCATTTTTGTAATAGAATGTTTGCTTTGTTGCTTAGAAACTATGGGATTAAACATTGGGTGGCAACACTCTATCATCCTCAAGCAAGTGGTCGACTAGACTCAAACTAGAAGATTAAAAGTATACATTCCAAAATGGTCAATGCCAATAGGACCGATTGGTCAAGAAAACTAGATGATACATTTTGGGCTTGTCGTACGCCATTCAAAACTCTAATTAAAATGTTCTTGTATAAACTCATAATCGAAAAGGCATGTCTCTTGCCCATTGAGCTAGAATATAAAGCGTTATGGGCCTTGAAGAAGCTGAATATTTATAAGAACGATGCATCTAATGCTCTTGTCTCTTAATTATATCAACTGGAGAGGTTTAAGTTAGAAGCTAAAGAAAATGTTGTGATTTACAAGAAAAAGATGGCATGACATGAAGATCCTCCAATGAGAATATAGAGTTGCTGATTTTGTATTTCTTTATAATTTAGTGGAAATTTTTCCTAAGAAATTTGAAGTCCTGGTGGTCAGGGCCTTTTAGAGTTTGTTGAGTACTGGGAAATGGAGCCATTTGGAAACCGAGAAGGGAGAGCACTTTAAGGTGAATGGGCAATAGTTAAAAATGTATTTTAAAGAATTAGTGAATGTGCAGATGGTTGAAGTGGTGTACTCAAATAAGACTTGATAAATTTAGTCACGTCATGCGACGATATTTAATAAGATTGAAACGACCCCAAAAAGTTCCCAAAAATGTGCCTCGGAAGTGGCCAGAATCTTATTTTCTGTGTATCTAAAAATCCATTTGGAATTTTGAAAATTCAACTTCATATACTTGTTTAGGGGGTCCAAATTAGGGTGACAAGGGAATAACCTCAAATTTAAAGAAGAGGAATCAAATTATGAAATTTCGCTTGGTGCAATTTCCAGTGAGGGACCACGACCCCTCCGTGATGTGGAAAGGTGTATTTTCTTGCACTGTCTTTTTCTAGTTCGCCCAGATTTTTCTAAGTGTTGGATCTAAGTTTTCCCAAATATATTTTCACCTATACTTAGCCTTATGTTACCCTCATATCACCCAAAAATATTCTCCAATATTTCCCCAAACACTTAGACTCATTTCTAACCCTAAATTCAAGTCCCAAACTCAAGGTCAATCTCAAGGATTTCTTCAAGGATCTTACCCAAGCGTCAAATATCTATTAAAGTCTTCTTCAAGAACTTCAAAAAAGCTAAGGTATGTGGGTCTTGTATATTGAGAAATTTACTACACAGTGATTTTAGTTTATGAAGGTTCAGTTGTTTTAGCATGTTTTGAGCTTCAAATCTTGGATCTAATGTTGGATTTGCTGAGGGGTTTTGATATGAATGTCTTGGGGGTGTTGTAAGGTGTTGATTAAAGGTTTTACCACTGATTTTTTTGCATGATTTCATCCCTAAACTGCATGCTATTTTACCCCATTACACCCCACCAAGGTGTTTGATAAAATGTCCGGTTATAGTTTCTTGAGGAAATAAAGGTCTAAAGCATGAGATATGATATTATTGGCTATATGATGATGAAATGAGCTTATGTACATGATCAATAACATGTAAAGTGTTGGGGTAGACCATTCCCAATTTGGGGGCCTAGTTGAGGGGTCAAAGACTCAACCACTAGGGTGATGGGTGCGATCATCACCAACCCAGTTGAGGGGTTAGTTGCTCAATCACTAGGGTGATGGGTCCAATCATCACCAACCTCGTTGAGGGGTTGATATCTCAATCACTAGGGTGATAGGTGTGATCATCACTAACCTTGATGAGGGGTTTGTACCTCACACACTAAGGTGATGGGTACTATCATCACCAACCCCAAGGGGTTTATACCTTTGCCTCTAGCTTCATCTCACCTTCATTTATGATATTCTATATAAGCATAATTTACTTATGCATTGATCATATATGTCATATTGCTATATTATGCCTACTGCCTATTATGATGTATTTTGGATTATAATACTTATTTCTTGTTGGATTGCATCCCACATACTTAGTATATTCAAATGTACTAACACATACTCTTTCTTACATGATATCACCATGTAGGGACCGGTGCCCAAGTTGATCATCCTCCTTCTCCACGTGGCTAGATGGTGCTATTCCAAGCTTATTGGTGAGTCCTCTATTCTGAGGACTTTGGTTTATGTTTCCCTCTTATCTTTGTATTGAGACACTATCTTACGTTCTATTTGACTATAAGGGTGAGCCCAGTTACTTTGTCTTGGCCCCCACTCTATCTATGTATTTAGAGGTGTTTGTTGGACATGTTGCGTATTTATGAATGAGCTTTGACTCCTCTATGTTGTTTAAGTATTACACTCTCTTTTTCTCCCTTAGTCCCATTTCCCTATGTTCATGTTTCTTATGATATTTTATATTGCTTTCGCGATCAAGGATGTGTAATGATATGCGATTAGCCTTGTGTTTGGGTTCCCCATTCGCCGGTCACGTCTAGGCGCTAGGCTTGGGATGTGACAAAGATGCTTCTTGGGAGGCAATCAAAGGTATTAGTTATTTTGAATAATGTGTGTTGAATTTGTAGGTGAGCAAATGTGGAATTTGAAATGGAAACAATTGGTGACCCAAAGTAGGAGAAAGGTGGCTTGGCGAAGTGACCCGGCGACCTTGACTTTCATCGCCTATTAAATTAATTTTTTATCTTGGGGTTGCAGAGAATTTCAGCAGCCAAAAGTGTTCACTTAG
Source organism: Solanum virginianum (assembly GCA_000787875.1). Classification (NCBI taxonomy): domain Eukaryota; kingdom Viridiplantae; phylum Streptophyta; class Magnoliopsida; order Solanales; family Solanaceae; genus Solanum; species Solanum virginianum. Next base: position 23,080 of record DF359279.1, on the reverse strand, counting down.
CGGATCCACGGTGCTGCCCGGCGATGGAAAATTTGACCACCCTTTGGTGCAAAATTCACCCTTGAAGTTTTGTAGGTTTTGGTGGTCAAAAACATATATGGTGGATTGTCTAATGTGTTCGACAATGTAAGTCAACATCACTAAATTGCACTGTCTACCGACTCTTTTGGATTTTAAAGAAATATGTAATGTCTTTTAATTTTCCTTCCTTCCCAATTACTTACATATCACTCCACTCACTAGTAGAATCAATTTTCAATCATTTGTGCTTGTCTTGGGTATCAATTTCATCACTTACTTGTCAAGGTCATCGTTGTTGTGTTGTAAATCCTTGTTTGGTATGTTTTCGACTTCTCTCTTTTCAAATTTCATTCAATTTTGGGCATGGTTTCTTGAAATTGATTGAATTCTTATTGTGGACTATTGTTTGTGAGAGGTAATTGATTAGTTGGGTTGATTCTAATCGTTGTTATGCTCAATCTTGAATCCCTATGTCTCAAATGGGTATAATGCTATTGTTGTGATTAACTTCTCCCCATAATTGGATTGAACCTTTTTGGATATTGTGTCTTATAAATAATTGCTTATCTTGCCACCCATTGTTGTGATTGTGAACAATTCGAGTCAATTTGATGTGGTCATTGTGGAAACATGGTATTTATGTGGAAACTATGATTGTGTGGACTTGAATTTTGCGATTTTTGGTTGTTAGATAGCTTAGTCATAATGACATGGTTGGTTATTTTTGGCATTATCTATTAAATTTATTGTTTTACCCTTTTCTATGTTTCTTTAGGCCTAATTTGAACTATCTGAATAGTTGGAATTGAAATCCTAAGTTTTAAAAGTTGATATTATGAAGCTTGGCATTTTTGGAAGATTTCAGACTTTTTAACATTCTCACGAGCTTGCCAAAGTCTCATCCAATTTTTCCACACAGTATCAATTATATATCCCGGATTAGTTAGGTCGGATCGGGGATCCATCAATTCCATTAGCTCCAAAATATCGAAACTGAATTACAAGGAGTTGCAAAATTGAATTTGGAGTTAAAATGAGGTTTTCAGGCCCAAATTGTGATTTTAGTCATTTCTGAAACTAAAGTTTGACTTTGGTCAATATTCAAAGTTTGGAAGCTTGGATCAGAATTTCAAAAGTTCCACTAGTTCCAGATGGTGAAACTAATGCTAGAAATGATCTCGAAATAATTTTTGGAGTTGTTGAGGACAGTTTAGATTTTTGAGTTTTAAACTAGTTTTATTGACTTAAATAAGTAAATGTGTCAAGGAGGCCTTAAAATTGATTTATGATGATTCTATTGAATCGGAATGCTTCTGGTATGGACACATATAAAATTTTTAAAAATCTGAATTTGGATGAGTTTCAGGGGTCCATTCCAAGTAGCGAAATTGGACTTGGCCATTCTTGGTTGCTCATATCTGGTACAGGCAATCTTCTTCTCCGCGTCCATGGATAAGCGTCTGCGTTGGCGGGTATATGGGTCTACTAGCCTCCTCATTTGCGAACTAGGTCACGTGTTCACGGAGTTGATGCCGATTGATCTCCGCATTCATGGTATGGGCTCCATGACCGCAGAGTAGTTTTTATACCTGGACAGTTTTAAACTCGTGAAACACTATTTTTAATCCATTTTCAAACTTCTATGATTTTTGTGTCAATTTTAAAGAAAGGTTTTCAAAGATTCTTGATGGTAAGTGTTTCTAACACTAAACAAATCATTTTCTATGAGTTTTATCTTGATTTTATCTTTTATTTCATGAAATTAAACACCAAAAATTAGGGATTTTTAGAATTTTTTTTCAAACTTTTACTATTGATTTATCATTCAATTTAAGCTTGATTCTAATGGGGTTTCACCTATGAACTATATTTTTCAAGTAGAACTTGATTCCGAAATCAATTTCCAGATTTGTGACCTTCAAAATTTAGCTCTATTTTTTACTATTTTGCCCCTAGTCCTGAATTATGTCAATATGGATATCAAAATGCTTATCTTGATGAGTAGTAACTATTGTTGATAGTGATAGATCAAATTGGAGGCTCGATATGAGGATTTGTGTTAATTGAAAGCTTTTCTGAATGCGGTTTCGGCATCGAGGTAGGTTCAGCTAATCTTTTGGGGTCTAGATTTGAGTTACTGATCTTGTAATACTGTTACGACTCAAGCCTAAGGCCTAGACGTGACCAGTGAATGGGTAACTCGAAGGAACCCTAAAAAAGCCTCATAGCATATCATTACACATCCTTGGTCGAGGAAGCAATTAGAATGACAATAAGAGATAAATGTACACAAAGGGAAATTGGGACTAAGGATAAACTTCTATATCATAGACATCAAGAGTCAATAGAGTCAGGCATAGAGTATGCATTAGTACATTCAAATTACTAAGTATGTTGGATGCAATGCAACAAGAGGTAGGTATCATATTACTAATGCATTAGTACATTCAAATTACTAAGTATGTTGAAAGCTTTTCTGAATGCGGTTTCGGCATCGAGGTAGGTTCAGCTAATCTTTTGGGGTCTAGATTTGAGTTACTGATCTTGTAATACTGTCACGACTCAAGCCTAAGGCCTAGACATGACCAGTGAATAGGTAACTCGAAGGAACCCTAAAAAAGCCTCATAGCATATCATTACACATCCTTGGTCGAGGAAGCAATTAGAATGACAATAAGAGATAAATGTACACAAAGGGAAATTGGGACTAAGGATAAACTTCTATATCATAAACATCAAGATTCAATAGAGTCAAGCTCATACCATAGATACATAACATGTCCAACAACACCTCTACTACATAGATAAGAGAGGGGGGACAAGACAAAACAATTGGGCTCACCCTCATAGTCAATACATAAAAAGTGAAAGTCTTAATACATAGCAATAGATCATAATTAACATCCCTGGAATGGAGGACTCACTAACAAGCTTGATAGAAGTCGTACTAGCCACGTTGAGGAGGAGGATGATCAAGCGGTACACTGGTTCCTACATGGTGAAATCATGTAGGCATAGAGTATGCATTAGTACATTCAAATTACTAAGTATGTTGGATGCAATGCAACAAGAGGTAGGTATCATAGGCAAAATGCATAATCATAAGCAATAAATAGCATACTAAGAATATGGCATGTATGAATGATACTTGAAGTAGAACCATGCTTATATAGATCATAATACGAGTGTAAGGAGTGACCATTATATTGCAAGCCAAGGCCTACCACCCCCTTGGATAGGCGCATGAGATGCGAACCCCTTCATGAGGTTGATAGAGTACAAACCCCCCACTAAGATGGACGGAGTACAAACCCCACCTCAAGGTTGATGGATACCAACCCCCAACAAGGTTACCTGGGCCTACTACCCTATGAGCTAGGCGACTAAGGTACCAATCCCTCGATAGGTTACTTGGGCCTACAACCCCTCGAGCTAGGCTTGGTCATTCCCAACACTATATAGAGATAATATCATATATATATATATGTACACTCCTTTCATCATCATACACATGTATTCCCTTTTCCGTCATCATACAATCATCATTTCATCATTATTTAATTATTATTTTATCATCATATAGTCATTCAACTCATAAGAATAAATTGGACCTTCAATTCCTCAAGAATCCATACCTGACATTTTATCAAACACTTAGAGGGTGTGTAGTGCTAGTGTAAAACCATGCAATTGAAGAGTGAAATCATGCTAGAAAAATTAGTGTAAAGCCATCAATAGATACTTGGTAATACCCTCAAACAATATATATCAAGACCCTTCATTAATTCTCATCATAGACATTAGATTTATAGCTTCAAACATAGTAAAACAGTCACAATTTCATAAACCCAACATAGTGTGCAGTGAATTTTCATAATAAATAAGATCTATGAATAAATCAACTTTAAATCATGCAATTTTGAGTAAACGAGTTTGGGTATCATGGGTGAAGGGAACCCATGAAAGATACCCACATACCTTAGCTTTGGAGATGAACTTGATGAAGATTGGAGATGAAGACTTGAAGCTTGAGAGGAAATGCTTAGATCCAAAGAGGGTTTTGAGACTTGAGTTTAGGAGTAAAATATTTGGCTAAGTGTTTGAATGAGTATTGGGGAATGTTTAGAATGATCATGGTTAAGTATAGGAATTTTCACGTTTAGGAGCACTTAGGCCCAAGACATAAAAGTCTTGGACCGAAGTCAAAACTAGGCAAAATTTAACACTAATGCGCGCCCTTGGCGTGTCACGCTAGCGGTGTGGAAAGCTCTTTGGAATTTGCATTTTAGAAAATTTGAATTTTGATACGGTTGCCCTAAAATTAGGGTTAGACCCTTTTCCCCCTAATTTTAACCCCCTGAACAAGAATCTGAAGTCGAATTTTTGATATCATGCATGAATTTTAAGATATGTCGAAATTATAATTTTGGACACTTTTGAGCACTTTTTCGGGCACTTTTTCTTGTAGTCGTTTCAAATATGATAATCATGAGATTTAGATGAATAATTATGCAGTTGAGTACTTGAGCTAAAATAATGATGGAAAGTGATTTTGATCAAGCCAAATTGTGGTATAATCTTAATCTTATTGATGATTTGAGATGTATTATGATGACATGATAAGGACTTGAGTTAGAATGTGACTCGAGACTAGTGAGACCGATTGGGATAAGTTACGTTTGGTATCATTATCATATTTGTATATCTGGAATGAGTTAGGTCCTTATCATTATCATATTTATATATTTGGGATGAGTCAAGTCTGATATCATTATCATACTTGTATATTTAGGACAAGTTAGGTCCGATAATATGGATATTCTTGTATATTTGGGATGAGTAAGGTTCGATATTATAGACATTCTTGATTATTGATATAATTATTATGATCTAAAATATGATGATGGTTTGGGCATTAGTTGTGACACTTAATATTATTCCTTGGGTACATATGATCATTATGAGTTTTATGCCTTTGTATTCCTATTGTAATACTATTTTACATGTTTGCATACATAATTGGATTGTACTATTGATTTATATCTATTGTGTGTGGCTTGTAACATCCATTGACCAGGGTAGGAGGCAAGGACATTATGATTCGCATTGGTACCACCCCCTTGACCTGGTCAAGAGACGTATGTGACATTCATACTTCATATATCTTGACCATGGGTAGGTGGCAAGGACTCGGCATCATATTATTCCTTGACCATCGGCAGGTGGAAAGGTTGTGGCATTTTGATATTACTTGATCACGGGCAGGTGGCATAATTGTGGCATTCAGCTAGTACTAACGACGAGCAAGTGGCAAGGCAACACCCTTGGTATTTGGAATGATGAGTTGTCCATTATATTTCTTATTGTGGTTATATGGAATCACGGATTCTTGAGTACATTTTAACTCATTATTATTGTATATATTATCACCTTGTGCTAACCTTTTTGGATATAGGAATAAGGTTCTTCATTATTACAAGCTTGATTTGATTTCTCTTATATAGTCGGTTGAACCTAGTGAGCATATTTCGGTGTACTCGCCCTTAATTTGTTTCCACCTTGCAGATTGTACACAGGGTTCAAGATAAGGTAGTTGATCATTTCATCTGAGTGTTATCGTTATCATCCATATCTCAACCCTGAAGCTGAGACTTCGAGTCATCGTGGATCTTTGGATCCTCTATTATTTTTTTCTCTCAGATTATGTATCAAGTATTTGACATAGTATCATCTTCTCTTTTGAGACAGTTGTATTTACCTTTAAGAACTGTTGTAGATGCTCTTGTGCTCATAATTGTAGATTTTGGGAAATTTGTAATGTTATGTTGAGATGGTTACCGTTTTATTTCCTTTTCTTTTACTTGTGAACCATTTTAGGTCGTGACATTAGTCTTGTGTGTTGAGATACTGGTGAAGTCTGAGTAGCACATATTCAACCAGAAGACTTTAACTTGTAATTATGTCAAAATGTAACATTTTGATGCTTAAAATTTGGAATTTTGTGTGTTCTCAAAGTGATGTTAGAATGTTTGATGTGTTTTTATATTTGGTTTTCAGGATTATAGGTTTTGGCATGATTTTGGGCTAAGTGTTGCAGTTCCTGCATATTTACTGATGTATGAAGCACGTTATTGCCCATGGAACCTTCCACGAGTCGTAGAGTGGGTTCGTAGTTGAGATCCAGTGAAGGGCTAATTTTTTGAAGTTACATCTACGAATAGTCAGATGAGCCATGGAATTTTGTATGAGTCATGCATAAGGTTCCGTACCCTAAGGATCAAAATGTGGGATTTTTTGGAAAGTCATCAGACAAAACCCTGTACGACTCGTAAGTCTAAATACAGCTCGTAGAAAGGTCTCGTAAAACCTATACCCAGTTTTGAAGAGTAAAGATTATGAAGCCATGGTACGAACCGTAAAACTTAGTATGGCCCATAACCCTACCCTTATTGCCTACAAAATTTAGCTTTCCTATTTTGTTTTGCACTTCTATTTTAGATATTATAAATAGGTTTTTTAGTTTATTTTCAGCAAGGAATGAAGGAGAACAACTGAAAACAAAGAAAGAAGTGCTTAGAAACACTTGGAACACAACTTTGTGATTTTAATCAATACTTTGTGATTTCTTGTGAACAGTTTGGGATTTCTTGTTCTTAAATTCATCTTTGTAAGTGCACAATTATGTTACTCCATATCATGATTCTAGCATCTACAATGATTATGCATAGTTAAATCCACAACTAAGGTTGTGGGAACCATGAAGAACTAACAAGGTAAAACCAGATAATTCTTAATTCTTCT
>DF359279.1:0-15923 GCA_000787875.1 Solanum virginianum | reverse complement strand
AGGACCAGATATATGATCAGCATGAAAGATTGAGTGGAGAAATGGTCTCGGTCAATTATTAGAGCAACCAAATCAAAAGGTAATTTTTTGATCTAAAAATCTGAAATAGTGTAGATGCGCGACAGAGGCTCATCGCACCCCTGTCATGGAGATAGACTTATTTTTTTCAATTTTTTTGATGGGATTTGGAAAACTCAATTGGAAAATTTTTGAAAAAAAATACATATGTACGCGCCTAGTCCATGTCGCGGACTAGGTTATTCCAAGGTGAAAATTTTCTTTATTTTGTGAGGGGCATTCTAGACATTAATCAACCCCTCCTAAACTATAAACATGATCAAAATAGGTCATTTTGAGCGTGAAAAGGGTTCTAAAACCCCATTCTAAGTCCTTTCTAAGTTCATAAAGAGACTAGGGCTTGAGGGAAGAGAAGAAGAGCTTGAGATTGAAGAGTTCAAGGGATAATTCTTGAAGGTTGATTGGTAAAGCTTCACACCAATTCTGTAAGGATAAACGAAAGCATGGGATTGTTCTCCCATCTACCTCGTAGATGGTCATAGATGAGTGGAGAGTCCATGAATCCCCATACATGATTCTTCAATAGTTTTTTTTGAAGATTTTCTTGAAAATTATATTAATTACATGTATTTTCTTATGGTGATGATCATCCTAAACTTATTTTCTTGAATTAAACACTTTTCATGAGATATAGCGTAACCCTATATGTTAACTTTTGAAAGTATGCATGAATGAACCTAGGGATTGAGTCTAGAGCATCGATTTGAGAATGTCGATTATGATTGTGATGTCTGAGTGATGATGAGTTAATAGAACTTGATAGTCTTGTGAGTATCTATAAATGATCTCTAATGATTTATCTATTTGATTATTCCCTAATGATTGTCCTAAGCCTTGAGCTACTGATTGAGATATTGATTCATAAGATGATGAGAGTCCCTATGAGACTAATTGAATTATGAGTGCCTTCATGAGGCTGATAGAGATGATTTGATTAGATTGATTATCTTATGAGCATTGAGTCTTGGGAGGAGTATCGAGCACCAAAATGGGTAAGAGTAAAATCAACTCGCACTCATTAACTACATTGCTAAGTGTAAGTGAGGATTAGAACTATCACACTACATTGAGGTTCCCTCTTGATAGTCCCTAAAATAATAGATGACTTGTTGATTTGTTGGGGTCCCTAGTGGATTCGATTTATTCTCTACCTGACAAGTACAGAATGGTCGTGGCAACAACGATGGCTTGTTGTTCAATCACTAGCTCATAAGTGATTGTTGTTGGATAAGAGAAACTCCTAGAAAGTTCCCATACTATGTGCTCTGAGTCGAGATGAGTTGAGATGAGTCTAATTTGATTAAGGAGGTTTGATTGGTTGATGGGCCACTTGTCTACTCTTTATTCTTGCTTTAGATAGACACTTGACATTTTGATTTGGTTATTATTCTGAGTTGATGTTATTTACATATTATTCTACTTGTTTTCTATTTCATTCAACTATTTTACATACCATATATTACATGTACTGATGTCACTCGGTGTTGTATCATTTCATAATGAAGATAGAGGTGTTAGGCATCATCAACAGGCGTATGTTGAGGATCTAAGATAGTCAGCTGATTGGTGAGCCTCCCTTACTTTATTAGATTTATTACATTTATTTCATCTTGCTTATAGAGTTAGACTTGATTAGCTTTATTTTTTATTTGAGGTAGTCAAGGGTTTGTCATTGACACCACTTGATAGTGATAAAGGCTTCATAGACTAGAGTCAAATGTTGATGTTAAGATTTGTGAGCTAGTTTCTTTCTACTAGCCTTTTTGTTTATAACAATATTTTAAGACTAGATGAGATATGCCCATTTACTTCCTTTTATCTTCTGCTAATTAGTCTAGTTTATTGATTGAGTGAATTTGATGAGGCCAAGTGGTTCGCTTGAGGACTAGAAATAGTCTTTGGGTGCCGACCACATCTAGCGTACCCTTTTTGAGTGTGACAAATTTGGTATCAGAGCATAGAGTTCAAAACTCCTAGGAAATCTATAAAGCGGTGTCTAGTAGAGTCCTTATTATTGGTGTGAAGAACTCCACATCCATAATAAGGAGGCTATAGGACATTATGAATTATTTCACTTCTTTCATGATTCTAAATCCTGCTATAGAGATATGTTCTATGAAAAACTCTCTACTAACTCATGCTTTCCGCATGCAGAGTTGTGGTCATGCCTCCCAGAAGAGCCGTCAGAGGTAGAGGACATCACGCCAGGAAAAACGTTAACCCACCTAAGCCTCAAGGACATGAGAAGCCTATGGACCAAGCTATCCCTGTTAAGCAGCCCCCGCAAGATGAGCTCTCCAATGCTGAACTATGGCAGGCTATTCAAACCTTAGCACAGGCTGTAACAGCAGCTACTACAAGGAAAGTAGCAGGTCGACTGGATACACATGAAATATCTAGAGTTTGCAATCCTTGAGTTCACAGGTTTTACATTCACTGAGGATCCTGAGAAATATGTGGAGAAGCTTCAGAAAGTATTCTAAGTGATGCATGTGCATGTTGACAGGGTTGAACTAGCTGCTTACCAACTCAAGGGTGCGGCCAGACTATGGTTCAACCAATAGAAGAAGGGAAGAGGAGAGGATGCCCCATTGTTGAGTTAGGGAATGTTCGAGGAAGTAGTCTTAGGGCATTTCTTTCCATGAGAATGAAGGGAGGCCAAGGTAAAAGAGTTGTTGAATCTGAAATAGGGCTCTATGACTATGCAACAGCATAGGCTTAAGTTCACTCAACTATCTCAATATGCTTCGGATATATTGCTGACATGAGGGGGAGAATGGGGATGTATGTTGATGAGATGAATAGAGGGCCAAAGAAAGATGAGAGAGGAGAAATACTTGTGAGTAATATGGACATTGGGAGATTGATGAAATTTGTGCAACAAGCTGATAAGAAGAAAAGCCACGAAAGAGAGGAGTTCATAAGCAAGAAGGAAAAAATATCCAGCCATGAAGTTGGAAAGAGGGGGAATAGTAATAGATTTCAGTCGGAGCCGACACCAATATCTGCTAGTGCACTTACACCCAGAGTCAGGAATGATCAAAGGTCTCAAAATGTTAGAGTCTATGGATCTCAGTCATAAGCTAGTGTGGCTCAAGGCTCATGGGGTAAACCACCATGTGGTACTTATGGCAAATTACACATGGGTAAATGTCCCAAGGGGAGTGATGTATGCTACAAGTGTGGCCAAGTGGGTCCTACCAGAGAGAATGTCCAAAGTGGGCTGACCGAGCTCAATCTTCTGCACCAGTCCTGTCAGGTAGAGGAAGCTAGAGAGGTACTACATCAGGCGCAAGCGGAGCTACAAGCCTTTTATATGTTATGGGTACTCAAAGATCAGGAGAACTCCCTAGATGGAGTGGTGGGTATGATTCAAGTCTTTTTTCTTGATTGGTATATTTTGATAGATCCTGGTGCCACATTATTATTTGTAACTTCTTATGTGGCCAGTAGATTTGATAGAATCCCTAAGATTCTCTTTGAACCCTTTGATATTTCTACTCTAGTGGGTGAGTCTATTCGAGCTGAGAGAGTCTATAGAGCTTGTGTAGGGTCCCTCCATCCTAGGGATACTATTATTCATCTAGTTGAGTCAGAGATGACTGATTTAGATGTGATCGTTGGAATTGATTGGCTTCATGCTTGTTATGCCTCCGTTGATTGTAGAGCCTAAACCATTAAGTTCAAATTCCTGAATGAACTGATTCTAAAGTGGAAGGGTGAATCTGTTGCAACAAAGGGAAATTGTATCTCATATCTTAGAGCTAGAAAGCTAATTTTTATAGTTTATCTTCATCACCTCGTGTGAGTGAAATCTGATGATGTTGAGTCCCCAACTCTTGAGTCTGTCAGGATTATGAGTGAGTTTCCTAAAGTGTTCCCTGATGATCTGCCTAGAGTCCCTCTTGATAGGGAGATTGACTTTAGGATTGATGTTCTTTTTGATACCCAGTCTATCTCAATTCCATCTTATAGGATGGCCCCCACTGAGTTCAAAGTGTTGAAAGAACAATGGAAAGATCTATTAGAGAAGGGTTTTATATGGCCGAGTTTGGGGTACCCCTATCCTGCTTGTGCGAAAGAAAGATGGACTCTCAAAATATGTGTTGACTATATACAACTGAACAAGGTCATGGTGAAGAATAAATATGCTCTCCTAAGGATAGATGATTTGTTTGACCAACTTCAAGGTGCCTCTTGTTTCTCTAAGATAGACCTCAGATCTAGCTACCATCAATTGAAAGTGAGGGAATGTGATATTCCAAAGACAGCTTTTAGGACTAGATATGGCCATTTTGAGTTCTTAGTCATGTCTTTTGGGTTGACAAAAGGACCTGCATCCTTCATAAATTTGATTAATAGGGTGTTCAGACAATATCTTGACATGTTTGTGCTTGTGTTCATCGATGATATTTTAGTGTATTCGAGAGAAGAGAAGGAGCATGCAAATCACCTCAGAGTTATCCTCTAAACACTTAAAAGCATGAATTGTATGCAAAATTCTTGAAATGTGAGTCCTGGCTTAAGTCAGTGGCTTTCCTATGCCATGTTGTCTTCGGCGATGGTATTTGAGTAGATGCCCAAAAGATTGAAGCAGTTAAGAACTGGCCTAGACCGACCTCTCCGAGTGACATAAGAAGTTTCTTGGGGTTGGCAGGCTATTACCACAGGTCTGTTGATGGATTTTCTTCCGTATCCGCACTATTGACTAAACTAACTTAGAAAAAGGTCAAGTTTCAGTGGTTCGATGAATATGAGAAGAGTTTCCAAGAGTTGAAGATGAGACTGACTACTGCACCAGTCTTAACATTGCCTGATGGAATAGAGGCCTTTGAATCTATTGTGATGCTTTGAGAGTTGGATTGGATGTGTACTGATGTAGAGAGGGAAAGTGATAGCATGTGCTTCCAGAAATTAAGGTTCATGAGAGAAACTATTTGACCCATGATCTTGAGTTGGTAGTCACTACTTGTATGTAGTGCATGTGGTTGTGTTCATCGACCAGAAGAGCTTCCTGTATGTCTTCAATCAGAAGGAGCTCAACCTGCAACAGAGGAGATAGTTGGAGTTGCTCAAGGATTATGACATGAGAATTCTCTACCACCTAGGTAAAGCTAATATTATTGTTGACCCTCTTAGCAGGTTATTAATGGGTAGCACAGCCCATGTTGAGGAATGAAAGAAGGAGCTAGCTAAAGAAGTGCATTGATTGGCTCGATTAGGAGTTTAACTAGAGAAGAATGATAAGGGTAGAGTTAACATTTAGTACGGGTATACTTCATCTTTGGTGGCAGAGGTGAAACAAAAGCAAGACCAAGATCCTACGATACTTCAATTGAACGAGGTTGTCCACAAACAAAAAGTGATGATCTTCTCCAAAGGGGGAAATGGGTTGTTGAGTTACCAGTGTAGATTGTGTGTTCTAGATCTGGATGGTATTCAAAATAGAATCATGGTTGAAGCCCATAGCTCTAGATATTTCATTCATCCTAGCTCTACCAAGATGTACCATGACTTGAGGGAAGTCTATTGGTGGAGTGGAATGAAGAGATCCGCTGAGTTTGTTTCTAAGTGCCCTAATTGCCAACAAGTTAAAGTTGAGCATCAAAGACTATGTGGATTGGCAAAAAACTTTGAGATTCCTAAATAGAGGTGGGAGATAATCAACATGGACTTCATTACTGGTCTACTGAGGTCTCAAAAGTAACAAGATTTGATATGGGTGATCATAGACATGATGACCGAATTTGCTCATTTCTTAGAAGTTAAGAAAACCAACATTGTAGAGGAGTATAGCAGGTTGTACATCCAAGAGATTGTAAGGTTGTATAGAGTTCCCTTGTCCATCATCTCGGACAGAGGAGCTTAATTCACCTCCCAATTCAAAGATCTTTCCAGAAAGGATTGGGTGGTAAAGTGAATAAGAGCACAACCTTTCATCCACAAACATGGTCAGGCAGTGTGTACAATCTAAACATTAGAGGTTATGTTCAGAGCCTGTGTTCTTGATTTTAAAGGGAATTAGGATGACCACCTACCATTGATTGAATTTGAATATAACAATAGTTATCATGCAAGCATTCAAATAGCTTCCTATAAAGCCTTGTATGAAAAGAGGTGTAGATCACCAATTAGGTTGTTTGAGGTTAGAGAAGCAGAGTTGATTGGGCCTGATCTTGTTCATCAATCAATGGAGAAGGTTAAGGTCATTAAAGAGAGGTTGAAGACTACACAATGTCACCATAAAATCCTACACTGATATGAGGAGAAGAGACTTGGGGTTCAAGGTAAATGATTGGGTGTACTTGAAAGTGCCACCTATGAAGGGTGTCATGAGATTTCAAAGAAGGGGAAATTGAGTCCTTGCTATATTATACCTTATCAGATTGTGAAGAGGATTGGGAAGGTTGCTTATGATTTAGAGTTGCCTTATGAATTAGATGGCATTTATCTAGTGTTCCATGTTTCAATATTGAAGAAGTGCTTGGGAAATCCTACCTTGGTGATCCCTGTTGAGAGAATTGGAGTGAAGGATAACATGTCCTACGAAGAGATTCCAGTCCAAATCCTTGATTGTCAGGTTTGCAAGTTGAGAACTGAAGAGATCACCTCAGCCAAAGTCCTGTAGAGTAACCAATTCATTGAGAAAGCCACAAGGAAAGTTGAGGAAGAGATGAGAGCCAAATATCCGCACCTATTCGTGCCCATTGATGAGAATGTTGAAGGTAATTTCCTTACCCTTAAGTTAAATTGATTGAGCTATTCTTAAGTTGATATATCTATTCTTAAGTTTGAATAGAGTTGATTGAGATGGATGAGCAGTCAAAAGTTTGATTGATTGATGTGAGTATTGAGATGAGTCTTGAGCCTACTCGTGCCTTTATTATCCACCTTTACTCATCATTTGAGGATGAATGATCTCAAGGGGGAGATGATGTAACACCCGGTAAAATTATCAAAATGCTCTTGAGGAGAGATATGTCTGTAACGTATCTTTCCATGCCCTAATGGTAAATCTAAGACCGAATATAGGATCAGCATGAAAAATTGAGTAGAAAAATGCTCTCAGTCAATTTTTAGAGGAACCGGATCAAAAGGTAATTTTTTGATACGAAAACCTGAAACAGTGTTGATGTGCGACAGAGGCGCATCGTGCCCCTATCACGGAGATAGACTTATTTTTTTTCAATTTTTTCGAGGGGATTGGGAAAACACATTTGAAAATTTTTTGGAAAAAAATACATATGTGTGTGCCCAGTCAGCGATTGGGCTATTTTGAGGTGAAAGTTTTTCTTTATTTTGTGAGGGAATTCTAGATATTTTTCAACCCCTCCTAAACTCATAACATGATCAATATATGTCGTTTTAAGCGTAAAAAGGGTTCTAAACACCTATTCTAAGTTCTTTCTAACTTCTTAAAGAGACTACAACTTGAGGGAATAAAAAAGAGCTTGAGATTGAAGAGTTCAAAGGAGAATTCTTGAAGGTTGATTGGTAAAGCTTTAAACTAGGTATGTAAGGCTAAATGAAAGCATGTGATTGTTCTCCCATGTGCTTCGTAGATGGTCATAGATAAGCCGAGAGTCCATGAGTCACCATACATGATTCTTGAATGGTTTCTTGAAAATTATATTAATTACATATATTTTCATAAGTTGATGATCACCCTAAACTTCTTTTCTTGAATTGAACACTTTTTATTAGATATTGCATAACCCTACATGTTAACTTTTGAAAGCATGCAAGAATGAACCTAGGAATTGAGTCTAGAGCCTTCATTTGAGAATGTCGATTATGATTGTGATGTAAGAATGATGATAAGTTTATAGAACTTGATAGCCCTGTGAGTATCCGTAAATGATCTCTAATGATTTTTCTATTTGATTATTTCCTAATGATTGTCCTAAGCCTTGGGCTACTGATTGAGATGTTGATTGATGAGATAAGTGCCTCCACGAGGTTGATTGAGATGAATTGATTAGATTGATTGTATTATGAGCATTGAGTCTGGGGAGAGTATCGAGCATCGAAATGGGTAAGAGTAAAACAAACTCGCACTAATTAACTACGTTGCTAAGCATAAGTGATGATTAGAACCATCACATTACATTGAGTTTCCCTCTTGATATTGTCCCTGAAACAATAGATGACTTGTTGATTTGTTGGGGTCCCTAGTGGATTCGATTCGTTCTCTACCCGGCAAGTATAAGATGGTCTTGGCAACAATGGTAGCTTGTTGTACAATCATTGGCTCATAAATAATTGTTGTAAGATAAGAGAAACTTCCAGAAATTTCTTATACTGAGTACTCTGAGTCAAGATGAGATAAGATGAGATAAGTTGAGTTAAGTCCCTTTATGAGTCTTATTTGATTGATGAGGTTTGATTGGTTGATGGGTCCTTTGTCTACTCTTTATTCTTACTTTAGATAGACACTTGACATTCTGGTTTAATTTTGTTATTATTCTGAGTTGATGTTATTTCTATATTATTCTCCCTATTTCTATTTCATTCAACTATTTTACATACTATACATTCCACATACTTATGCCACTCAATGCTGCATCATTTCATAAAAAAGATATA
The DNA here is from genome assembly GCA_000787875.1 of Solanum virginianum. Taxonomy (NCBI): domain Eukaryota; kingdom Viridiplantae; phylum Streptophyta; class Magnoliopsida; order Solanales; family Solanaceae; genus Solanum; species Solanum virginianum. The sequence goes on along the minus strand of DF359279.1, from coordinate 7,259 downwards.
GGTGTTAAAGATCGTCAATAGGCACATCATTTTGGATCTGAGACGTTCAGCTAATTGGTGAGCCTCCCTTACTTCAGAAGATTCAGTATATTTATTTCATCTTACTTATAGAGCTAGACTTGATTAGCTTTATTCTTTATTTGAGATAGTCATGGGTCTGTCAATGGCACCGCTTGATAGTGATTGAGGCTTTATAGACTAGAATTGAATGTTGATGTTAAGATTTGGGAGCTATTTTCTTTTTACTAGCCTTTTAATTTATAATATTATTTTGAGACTGGATGAGATGTGCTTATTTACTTCCTTTTGTCTTCCGCTAATTAGTAGAGTTTATTGATTGAATGAATGTGATGAGGCCAAGTGGTTCACTTGGGAACTAGTAATAGTCTCTGTGTGTCAGCCACATCTAGGGTACCCTCCCGGGACGTGACAATTACTTTTTGCAAATTACAAAACCCCCTCCCCTTCATGAGATACGTAGGTAAATTAACACGACTTGCTTGAAATTACTTGGAGTCTACGATATTCCCTGTAGGATTCGACCCTAACCCATATCTTGAGAATGACTACTTTAACCTTCAAAAAGAAGGTGTATCTTGGGCGACATCATTAATTTGGTGTCCTTACCGGGGAATACAGCTAGACTAGTTTAATTTGAGTAATTAGAGAATTAATCCTTATTTCTCTCATTTTTTTGTTATTTGTTGTTTTTGTTTATTTCAACATGCAGGTGTAGTATATGTATAACACTCGAAGTTGAGGCATACCCTTGACTCTATTTGACCCTAAGATCCAAAAGACGCTGAGAAGAATGACCTAGAACAAAGTGAACAATGCTAAAAATGAGGCAGTGAATGCAGCACTGAACTAGAACAATGATAATAATGATAACCCACCTCCATTTGAGGATATTAATGCACCACCACAGGATCTTCAAGCCATAGCTCACACATGGAATCAATATTGGCTTGACCCTATAGCGATAGATATCACTGCAGCTATGGTGTTACTACCTCTACCAGATAACACAAAGTCCATTATTTCAAGTGGGTTAATCCAAATGCTGCTAAATTGTGGGTTGTTCGCAGGCCTACTTTCAGAGGATCTACATAACCATCTACACAATGTTGTCTTCATTTGTCAAAGCATGATGGGAAGCTAGAATTTATCTATGGATGTCGTTGGGCTTCATTTTTCCTATTGTCTTTAATAGGCGATATGATGCTATAGTTATCTGAGCTCCCACAGAGATCAATCTCCAGCTAGGCAAAACTACAATATGTCTTTTTGGAGAGGTTCTTTCCAAGGTCAAAAAAGCTGAAGTTAAAGTACCAAATTAATAATTTTGAGCAATTGCCTGGTGATTTGATCAGTACTACGTGGGAGAGATTCACAAAGTGCCTGAGGAGTATCCCAGACCACAAGATTGCTGATGATGCTTAGCGGAGATCTTTTATTGAGCCTTCGACGAGAATAGCCAAGCGGTTGCTGACACTACCATGGGAGGCTTATTTTTAGATAGTCTATTTTTGATTATTACTGAAAGGTTGGAGAAAATAGTCAAGACAAATCATTCATAGGGACAAGAGATAAGTTAACAACTAAGAGCTCGTTTGTAGTCATTACTAGTTCGGCACAAGCAAGGATAAATGATGATATGAATCAAGAGCTTGCTCGAATTTGTACCAACATAGAGTTACTGATCAAGCAGAACCAAGAACGTGTGAATGTAGTAGCTGATTAGCCTTCACGAGCACCCATGTACGAGGAGCCATACTATGAGCAAGACACTTGCTTCATCATTAATCAGATGGCAGGTTTCTAGACCAATACCCAAGGATCTAATCAGGACTATTGGCTCCAAGGTCAAGGAAACCAAGGTCTAAACTTTAACAATGATGGTGTCTTTAGAGATAATAATCGAGGAGGCTACTATGATAGGAATAGGGGCCAGGATAGAGATGTTGAATAGGGATTCAAAGATGGTTATAGAAATCATTTGTATGTGCCACCACATAATCGAGATTCGAGTGTTGGTAGCCCTACAGTTGAGAAGATATTTGATTGATTATTGAAGAAGGTTGACGCCCGAATGAGACCTTGAAGGGGATGAAATATGACATCTCCAGTAGTAATCAAAAAATTGAGTCTTATTTTTTTTCTATCAAGTAGATGGAGCAACAGTTCGATCAATGTTGACTCAGTTGAACAAGCCCCACAAAGGTATATTTCCTAGCAACACAATTTAAAACCCAAAGAATGAGTGGTAGTGTATAGTTGTGACTATATATGAGGGCAAAAAAACATTGACCCTCCGATGTCGATTGATGATGATGATGTTTGTAAGGAGATAGTTGAGAGCAAAGATGTAGAGATCGAAGATGTTCATTCCAAGTATAGGGCAAGTAAGGCTATAGTGACACTACAAAGGTTGAAACCCATTCCTAGACCTCCCCCTCCTTTCCCTCAATGACTCAAAAATAAGGAGAAGGAAGGTAAATTCTAACACTACAAGTCCATGTTAAAGCAACTCTCCACCAACATCCCTCTTATTAAGGATTAGAGAAGATGTCTAGGTATGAAAAGTTCATGAAGAACTTAGTCACAAAGAAGCGGACTATGAGACAGGAGCTCTCCTAAGAGCTTCAATATTGCAGTACGATAGCTATAAGGTCCATAGTGCAAAAGTGAGAAGATCCCAAAGTGTTCACCATACCTTGCACCATTGGAGATGTTATGTTTTCAAGGGCATTATGTGATCTACGTGCCAACATAAATTTAATGCCCCTTGCGGTATTCAAGAAGCTAGGATTGGGAGCCCCTAATCTTACGAGCATGCAATTGTTGATAGCTGACAGAACACTGAAGAAGCTTATAGGGATACTATATGACCTCCTTGTCAAAGTGGAGAAATTCATATTCCTTGCAGACTTTGTGATCCTTGACTGTGAGGTTGATTTCGAAGTCCAATTATCTTGGGAAGGCCATTCATAACTACCAGACGAGCACTGGTAGACATAGAATTGGGCCAACCTAAATTCTGATTGGGTAAGGATGAGGTCCTCTTTAATATCTGCTAGTATACAAAGAGGAACGATGATCTGAAGGTACTCGCTATCATTAAAGGCATTGATGAGGTGGAACAAGGGTACCAATTTAAGAAAAACTAAGTGTCGACACTTTGGAGGCAGTGTTAATGAATTTTGAGAGTGAGGGCACTCCAAACTATGAGGAGACAGTAAATGTCCTACGGGTATCTGGTTTCACTAAGCGCCAAGATAAGCTTAAATTGGACTTGAAAAATTGAGAGTCACCACCTACTAGACTGTCTTTTGAGGAGTCATCGATGTTGGAATTGAAGACTCTTCGATCCTATCTAAGGTATTTGTTTTTGGGTGCAATAATACTTTTCCTATCATTGTTGTTAAATATCTTACTGATGAACAAGTAAATGAATTGATTGCAATGCTCAAGCAATTCAGAAAAGCTATCGAATAGACATTTGTAGACATCATTGGCATCCCACCTAGGGTGTAAACTCACAAAATTCAACTGGTTAAGGGCTACAAGCGAGTATTAAGCACCAAAGGCGTCTCAACCCACTTATGCAAGAGGTTGTGCGCAAGAAACAATCAAATGGTTGGCTGCAAGTGTAATATATCCATTCACTGACAATGAATAGGTGAGACCAATCTAGTGTGTTCCAAAGAAGGGAGGCATCACCCTGGTCCCAGATACTAGTAATGAATTGGTCCCTATGTAACTAGTCACTGGTTATAGGGTGTGCTTGGACTATAAAAGGCTGAACCTATTAAGTTAAAAGGACCATTTCCCAATGTCGTTCATAGACTATATGCTAGATAGCTTGGCATGAAAGGCCTGGTATTGATTTATTGATGGTTACTATGTCTACAACCAGAACTCTACCGTTCTAGAAAACAAAAAGAAAATAATGGTAACCTATCCTTATGGTACCTTCATATTCAAAAGGATATCAGTTGGGTTGTGTATTGTACCAGCAACATTTTAAAGTTACATGATATCCATCTTCTCAAACATGGTGGAAGACACTATAGAGGTACCCATGGATGACTTCAGTATGGTTGGTGAATCTTTTGAAGACTACATGAAACACATCTACAGGTGGTGCTTCGAAGACGTGAAGAATGCCATCTAGTTCTAAATTGGGAAAAGTGTCACTTCATGGTGAAGAAAGGCATTATATTGTGGCACAGAATCTGTATCAAGGCATTGAGGTGGATAGAGACAAAGTGGAGGTAATCGAGAAGCTTCCCCCACCCATCTCTATTAAGGGTGTGAGGAGTTTCTTAGGCCATACAAAATTCTACAGGTGCTTTATAAAGGACTTCTCAAAGATCACACACCCCTTGTGCAAACTACTTGAGAAGGATGGTAGGTTTGTATGTGATGATGCACGCCTAAAAGGGTTTGAAGTAGAAGTTGATTTCAACTCCTATCATTGTTGCTCCAGACTGGTCAAAGCCCTTTAACATAATGTATGATGAAAGCAGGGTTACACTTGGTATAGTTTTGGGACAACATAGAGAGAAGATCCTACATCCCATATATTATGCCAATAAAGCCTTAAATGTAGCCAAAACAAACTACACTATCACAGAGCAGTAGTTACTTGCAGTGGTCTTTACGTTCAAAAAATTCAGGTCTTATCTTTTGGGAACCAAAGGCATTGTACCTACTGACCATTCAGCATTGCGGTACTTGATGGCGAAAAAGGATGCAAAACCCAGATTGATTCAATGGGTACTTCTTCTTCAAGAGTTTAACTTTGATGTGATTGACAAAAAGATGAATGAAAATAAGGTAGCAGACCATATTTCCATATTAGAGGATGAGTCCATGGCAAAGTTTGATGATGGGGCAGAGATTAATGATTCATTCCCTAATGAGATAGTGCTAGAAGCATCTCATGACTTCATACCATGGTTTGCAGATTATGCAAACTATTTGGTTAGTGATATTGTGCCACCGAACTTGACTACTCACTAGCCACAAGTCTATGCCTGATGTGAGGAATTTTTTCTGGGATGATTCATACTTGTTTTGTATATGTGCAGATAGGATTATTCATCACTATATTCCAGAGGTCAAAATGTTTCACGTATGTGCAAATGGGATTATTCGTCGTTGTGTTCATGAGGTCAAAATGATAAGTAATCTAGAGGTGTTCCACTTATCCTTAGTGGGCAGGCATCATAGTGGGATTTGGAAAACACATAAGATCTTATAGTGTGGCTATTATTGGCCAACCATCCACCAAGATGGCTATGACTATGCCAAACCCTATGATAGATGCTAGAGAGAAGGTAGAGTTTCTTGCAAGGACAAACTCCCTCTAAACCCCACCATGATGATTAAATTATTATATGTGTAGGAGATATATTTGGTAGATGTGTTTGTTAGCTCACATGGAAACAAGTATATTCTTTTGGTGATAGACTATGTATCAAAATAGGCGGAGGCAGTGGTGCTTCCCAACAATTAAGGCAAAAGTGTTATAGCATTCCTGAAATGGAACATCTTCTCAAGGTATGGCACCCCTCGAGCGATCATCAGCGATGGATGTTCCCATATCTTAAATAGTTGTTCAAGGCTCTACTTGAAAAATATAGAGTAAAGCATTGGGTGGCAACACCCTACCATCCACAGACGAGCTGGCAAGTAAAGGTATCCAATAAGGAGATCAAAATAGAATTTTTCCAAGACTATGAATGTAAAATGGACTAATTGGTCACGAAATCTTGATGATACATTATGGGCATACCAGACTACATTCAACACTTCCAAAGGTATGTCTCCTTACAAATATGTCTTTGGTAACGCTTGTCACTTATCGGTGGAGCTCGAGCACAAGGCAATGTGGGCACTCAAAAAGTTAAATTTGGACCAGAAAGATGTCGCAAACTCAAGGTTGAGCCAACTCAATGATAACTTAATAGAAGCCACAACCCTATCCATTTATTCATTTGACCCAACTTTTGAGCCTTCAACAATGTCCTTCTTGGCCTCTTGTTTGAGTTGATCAAATAAAGGGGCAGCTATCTAGTGGGATTTATTTCGATTGTATGCCACGAGGTCCCTATAGAGTTCCACTTGAAGGCATATAAGAGATCAGCCCTATATAAGCAAAGAATGAAGCTACAACATGATCATCATATTGAGAGTTAACAATTTGCACTGGGGGGATTTAGTGTTGCTATACCATTCCAGGTAGAAGTTGTTCCCTAAGAAACTTAAGTCCAGATGGTTGGGGCCTTTCAGAGTGTCTCATGTCTTCGACCATGGGGCTATTGAGCTGGAAAAGAGATATGGAGCAAAATTCAAAGTAAATAGCCAAAGAGTCAAATTGGATCTTGGCAATATTAAAGAAGTGAAGATAATGGAAGCATAGATACTTGGTGAAGTCTGAGTACCCAAGTTGTCTATGTCATGTTATGACAATAAATCAAGCACCGCTTGGGAGGCAACCCAAGGTAGAGACTGGCGCTTAGATTCCCAGGTATATTTTTTTACCCCTATGCTTTAATTCTATTAGATTTTGTGCATTAAGGACAATGCAAACTCTTTTCGATGGGGTGTGGGTAGTTATAGGCCTCAGTGAAGTCTGAGTAACTATGGCCTATAACTGTCCCAAATTTTGAGTCTGAAGGTGTTTTCTTGCCTGTGTTTTTTACCCTAAGGACATTTATTTTCTATTGAATTGATATGTTTAGGATGTGTAGGTAGTATTAGTAGCATGTAGTACTGAAGTGTCTATGGTATATGTTAGTTTTTGTGTAAAAAATTGATACCTATCAAAATTTTCTTAGGTAGTCTTGATAGCAACAATGCAACAGTGATTGATCGACAGTGCTTGTTCTGGTAAGTGAGGTCTAGTTATGATGAAAAGTATGATCTGAGAGATTACGTTGATAGTGTAATCAGTGTCATGTATGCGTGAGCTTTCTTTGCTTAATTCTTATATCGTGTTTCAATTCAAAACTTGCTCTATTACTCTGACTTAGACTGTATGTTTGTGTGTTAGAAAAGGATCTTAGCCCATTATTAATATTAGTCCACGTAGCCTAAATGACCAACCAAATGTGTAATGTATCTCCTGTTTCCAATGTTTGAGCCTTGCATGTACCCTTTTTATGTGTAATAATCTAAGTAACCTAAACTTGTTGAATGTGAAATCCTGAAATTAGCCCTCGTCCTTCCTTCAATATTGTGCACCTTGA
>DF359280.1:31719-61272 GCA_000787875.1 Solanum virginianum | reverse complement strand
CTCTTTAGATCTGAGAGAGAGAGAGAGACAAGTTTAGGACCAGCGTGGCAACAACGATGACATTGTTGTGTATCACCAAACTCATCATGGTGGGAGTTATATCGATTAAATAAACTACGAAGCAACACTTGATTGATCATACTATATTTTAAATAGAGTTGCATGAAAATGAAGCCTCTTTTCAAAGTATTATTCTAAACTTTAAACTTGCATTATTTATTAAGTTGAGTTATGAGTCAATGAGTTGTGTCCTGATTCGAGTCGATTATTTTGAGTCTGAGCCTTATTTGTTTTTTTAGTGATTTTATGAACCTATGTATTCCATGTATTGATGCCCATTTGGGCTTGCATCATTAATGATGCAAATACATGTGATAGAGGACTTTAGCAGGCACATCGTTGAGGTTCCGTTCCCTTGCATCCATTGTGGGTGAGCCCTCCTTGCTACCCGAAGGAGCCTTTCTTTCCATATTTTATTGGTTATTACTATTTTGTTAGATGTGGGTAGCCATAGCTTATTATAGTACCATCTAGATATTTAGAGGCACAGGCTTCATAGACTACGAGTAGAGGGCTGTTGAGTGTTTTTTATTTATTCATTTTCCAAACTTGGTCATTTGAGACTATTTTGTACGAGATTTATTACCTTATTGATGTCTTTTATTTGAGTATTTCCTCTGCTATTGAGTAAGATGTGACAATGAGGCTAGGTGGTTCTCTTGGAAAATCAACAATGGTTCTTCAAGTGCCACCCGCTCTAAGGGTACCCTCTCAAGGTGTGACAAATATAGTACCAGATCCCAGAGTTCAAGTGTCCTAGGGAGTCTATGAAGCCATGTCTAGTAGACTCTTGTTTATGCGTGTGTTGTGCACCACACTTTATAAGCAGGAGGCTATAGCACATTAGGAATGGTTACACTTCCTTGTATTTGGAGTTCGTGCAATAAAGCTAAACTCTATAAAGTTCCTTTCTAACTCGTGCATTATGCGTTTGCAGATCATGCTTCCTAAGCATACCATTACTCAAATAAGTACCCTAGTTGATAATATTAAGAACCCAACCCCAGCAGTGCTTACTCAGATAAAAATAATGGGGTCGAGATGCCAGAGCCACTAGTGTTCCACAGCCACCTAATGCTTCACCTGCCCCTACTACGGAGGCTGATTTCGAAGGAGCTATCACTATAGTCACTCAATTGGTAGCTGCTTAGAGTGGGAATCAGAGTTCACTGGCTCCTACTTCCAGTTCTCAAGAGCTAACGACTACAACTAGGATTAGGGATTTTCTGAGGATGAACCCACCAATCTTCATAGGGTCAAAGGTTGATGAGGATACTCAAAATTTCATTGATGAGATGTGGAAGGTTCTGAAAGTCATGCATGCGACTAAGATTAAGGGAGTTGAGCTTGCTGCTTATCAGCTGAAGGATGTGGCAAACATTTCGTATAATCAATAACAAGAGGGTGGAGGTAAGCATGTTGAGCCTACTGAGTAGGGTGAATTTGAGAGTGGCTTCCTTGATCACTTCTTTCCCAGGAGTTGAGAGAGGTGAAGATCGAATAGTTCATGAACCACAAGAAGGAGGGGTTAACCATCAAGGAGTATAACCTCAAGTTCACCCAGTTATCCAGGTATTCTCCAAAGATAGTCTAGGACATAAGGGAGAGAATGAAAAAGTTCATATCTGGCCTGAGTAAACACGTGAAGGAGTGCAAGGAAACATTGCTGATCCCAGGTATGGATATTTCTTGAGTCATGGTCTATCCACATCATCTTGAGGAGATAAGAAGAAATATAGAGTGGAGCATCTGAGCAAGAAGGCCAAGTCAGCAAGACCTAAGCCAAATCAACCTAAGTAGAGTAAGAGAGATAAGTTTTACTTTCGAAAGAGACCTTTGGGTTATGCACCATCTTCAGTGAGTGAGCCAACTTGGACTAAAAGTATGCTCAAAAGTCCTAAGGTCACCAGAACTTCAGGGCACAGGGTTCTCAGGCTAGTGTGACCCTTGGGTCGAAATGGAAATCCCCTTGTGAAAATTATGGCACGATGCATTTGGGAGATTGCAAAAAGAAAGGGAATGTATGCTACAAGTGTGCTTAGGCGGGTCACTTTTCAAAGAGAATGTCCATTATAGAGCAATAACGTTTAGTATTCTGTTACAGCATCACCAGCCTGAGATAGTCAGAGAGTTCTGCACCAGAGACAATTGATGGGATAAACTATCTGTATACGATGGGGACCACTAGGACTGAGAGGCTACACATTGTGATGGGTATGCTTCAAATCTTTACTTTTGATTATTATGCATTACTTGATCTGGGTGAGACTCTATCATTTGTGATGCTATATGTCGCTAGTAAATTTGAGTTTATTCTAATGTGCCAGCTTGATCCATTCATTGTTTCTACACCTGTTGGTGATTCTATACTGGATGAGAGGATTCATAAGGATTGTGTGGTGTTTGTCTGTCATAAGGATACCTTAGCTAACCTAATAGTGTTGGAGATGGTTAATTTCGATGTGATTTTTGGCATGGATTGGCTTCACATATGTTATTCCTCTGTCGATTGTAGAACCTGGACCTTCAAGCTTTAGTTTCTGAATGAGCCTGCCTTTGATTGGAAGGGAGATTATGCTGCACCTAAGGGTAAGTTTATTTCTTACCTTAAGGCCAGAAAACTAATCTCTAAGGGGTGTATCTATCACCTCATGTGAGTTACGTCCAATAATGTTGAGCCTTATACCCTCAAGTCCATCCCAATCATGAATGAGTTTCCTGAGGTGTTTCCCGAGGATCAGCCCGAAGTCCCTCCCGATAATGAGATTGACTTCAAAATTGATATTCTTTTTGACATCCAACCTACCTCTATTTCATCATATAGAATGGCCCATTCTTAGTTGAAGGAGTTGAAGGAGTTGAAAGAGTAGTTGAAGGATTTTCTAGAGAAGGTCTTTGTAAGGCCGAGTGTCTCTCCATAGGGTACTCCAATTCTATTTATAAGAAAGAAGGATGGTTCTCTCAGAATGAGTATTAACTACTGCCAATTAAATAAGGTAATAGTCGAGAATAAATACCCCCTCTCTAGGATTGAAGACTTATTTGACCAACATCAGGGTGCCACCATCTTCTCCAATATAGACCTCAGATTAGGCTATCACTAGTTGAAAATAAGAGAATGTGACATCCCGAAGATGGCTTTCCAAATATGGTATGGTCATTTTGAGTTCTTGGTAATAACCTTTGGGTTGTCAAATGCACCTACAACCTTGATGTACTTAATGAATAGAGTATTTCAATAGTACCTTGACATGTTCATGATTGTATGTATCAAAGATATCTTGGTATACTAGAGATAAGGAGGAGCATGCTAACCATCTCAGAATTTCTTTATAGACACTAAAGGCTAATGAGTTGTATGCAAAGTTTTTGAAGTGTGCATTTTGGCTCAAACCTATGGCATTCTTGGGCCATATAGTTTCGGGCAATGGTATTAGGGTGGATACTCAGAAGATTGAGGCAGATAAGAATTGGCCTAGACCAACCTCTTCGGCTGACATTTGAAGCTTTCTAGGTTTGGCTGATTACTACCGTAGGTATGTTGATGAATTCTCTTCTATATTTGAACCATTGACTAGACTGACTCAGAAGAAGGTCAAGTTTCAGTGGTACGATGAGTGTGTGAGGAGTTTCCTAGAGTTGAAGACAAGTTTGACTACTACCCCAGTGTTGACCTTGCCTGATGGAATTGATGGATCCATCATTTATTATGATGCCTCAAAAGTGGGATTGGGATGTGTATTAATGCATAAAGGAAAAATTGTTGCTTATGCTTCTAGACAACCTAAGGTTCATGAGAGAAATTATCCCATCCATAACCTAGAATTATCAGCAATGGTTTTTGCTCTCAAGCTATGGCGCCACTACTCATATAGAGCATATAGCATATGTCGATGTCTTCATAGACCACAAGAGCTTACAATATGTCTTCACCCATAAAAGCTTAATTTGAGGAAGATGAGATAGCTTGAGTTGTTCAAGGACTATGACATAAGCATCCTCTACCACACAAGTAAAGCTAACATAGTTGCTAATGCCCTTAGCAGGTTATCTATGGGAAATATTACTCATGTGGAAGAAGAGAAGAAGGAGTTTTCTAAATATGTGCACATATTAGCACGATGGGGAGTTTAATTAGATGCATCTGGTGAAGGTAAAGTCCTTATGCACAATTGGTTTGCATCATCTCAAGTAGTAGAGGTGAAGGATAAGCAAGATAAAGACCCTATCTTCCTACAATTAAAAGTAGATGTGCATGAAAGGAAGGTATTGACTTTTGCTAATGAGGGAGATGAAGTGTTAAGATATCAAGGCAGATTGTGTTCCTGATGCTAATGGTATTCGAGAAGGATTATGGTAGAAGCCCATAACTTTAGATATTCTATCCATTAAGGCTCAACAAATATGTGCCACCACTTAAGAGAAGTCTACTGGTAGAGTAAGATGAAAAGAGACATTGTCGAGGTCTCTTCAAAAGCCCGAATTATAAATAAGTTAAGGTTGAGCATTAGATGCCCCGTGAAGTCACCCAGAACTTTGAATGGAATGTAAATAGGAGATGATTAACATGGACTTCATCACAGGCTTATCGAGGTCCTGCAAAAAACATGATTTAATTAGGGTAATAGTTGATTAGATGATAAACTCTACACACTTCTTAGCAGTAAAGATGACTGACACTGTAGAGGATTATGCCTGATTACACGTCTGGGAGATTTTCAAACTACATGGAGTCCCCTTGTCTATCATCTTGGATAGAGGACTTTAATTCACTGCCCAATTTTGGAGATCCTTCCAGAAAGGGTGGGTTCGAAGGTGAATCTCAACATTGCTTTTTACACCCAGAGTGATTTCTAGGTAGAGCGTATGATTAAAACCTTAGAGGATATGTTAGGGACCTATGTCAATGACTTTAAAGGTTATTAGGATGACCACTTGCCTCTGATAAAATTTGCCTACAATAATAGTTTCCATTTGAGTATTTAGATGGCTTCCTATGAGGCTCTTTATAGGAGATGACGTAGATCGTCAATTGGTTAGTTCAAGGTGGGTGAGGTAGCATTCATTGGACCAGACTTGATTCACCAAGCCATGGAGAAAGTAAAGATCATCCGAGAAAGATTAAAGATTGCACAGAGTCGACAAAAATCCTACACTGATATTAGGAGAAGATACTTGGAGTTTGAGGTCAATGATTGGTTGTAGTGGAAGGTATCAACTATGAAAGGTGTGATGCAATTTGGGAAGAAAGGGAAGCTAAGTCCAATGTACACTACTCCTTACCAGATTATGAAAAAAGTGTAATGTAGCTTACGAGTTGGAGCTATCTCCATAGTTAGTGGCTATCCATCCAGTCTTTCGTATTTTCATGCTAAGGAAGTATTTGGGAGATCCACAGTTGATTATGCCTATTGAGAGTATCGAAATACAAGACAACTTGAGCTATGAGGATATTCCTATTCAAATCCTTGATCATCAGTTTTTAAGTTGAGAACCAAAGAGATTGCATCAGTCATAGTGTTGTGGAGGAACTAGTTTGTAGATGAAGCTACTTAGGAATTAGAGGAGGAAATAAAGGATAGGTACCTGCACTTATTTGTACTTACTGGTGATGAGGGAGTGGATGGTAATGATTCTTTCATATTTCTTAAGTTTCTCTTTTCTTTGAGTTTGACTGACTCTAGTATCCCAGAGTCTAAGTGGTGATTGAGCTAATTTAGTGATTGTTTACTTGTTTTACATGCTTAACTGCTTTATTGGTTTATTGAATGAGTGAGTTGAGAGTTGTTTGATTTTTAGAGTCCATAATAAAGTTTGGGCCTTGAGCGGGTTCTTAAATTTCTCTTCATTTGAGGATGAATGTTCCCAAAGAGGAGATAATGTAACACCCCCAAATTCATTCCACCTAGTCTAAGTATATGCTAGAGAAATTGAGAGAGATTGAAAAAAAGTCACTAGAGGAAAACCACAAAAGTCACCTTGGGCCCATAGCGTCACCTATGGCCCATCTATAAGGTCTCATACATTACCTAACTAACTTAGTGAAATTTTCTAAGTCTGAGGCACATGCACGAGACAACTTATAGGTTGTATATTAATCCTCGGCCTGTAGATTAGGTTTTGAAGTTTGTTGATGCAAAAATAAACTTTTTAAAATTTGGAGTTATGAGTTATTATACGGCCCATAAAAGGATGTTTTGTAGGTTCGATGTCAAATTCCAGTAACTCAACCTTTGGACACCCTCACCTATGAGAGGACAGTTACGACCCTATAAGTAAAACTATGGCTCGTAGATGGGGTTTTGTGATTCTTGTCGGTAGATTGTAGGAGCGGTAGTTTCATCTATACCTATCCTCTCTAATTGAATCCCATGACATTTTGGACTTAATTTAAGTCCTATTTCAAAACCTTAAGGGTATTATCGCTTAATACACACTTAGCAAATTCTTGAAGCATCAAAGAAGGAGAAGATCAAAGGTTTGAATTTTAAACGTGAGTATCGATATGAGTCTAATTTTCTGAGTTGAGTAAGTTGAATATGACGAGTACATGTCCTTGTTTCATATATGTATGTGGTGAGCATGTAATGTGTCTTGTGTGCTGAGAATAAATTGATATGATGTCAACTGACTATGTAAGTGAGTCTTGCATGATGTGAGTTGGAGTCTTGAGTGGCATTGCAGTTGAGGAATTGAGTTGAGTTATTACTATGTTATTGAGGAATTGAGTTGACCTGTTTGAGGTCAGTCAAAGAGATAAACTTGAGTTTATTTTCATGGGCATATTTTAGTTTTTGGATATTGAGCACACAGCGAGTGGGAGGATAACACCCCATAACTACGTTGCCAGCATAGGATAGTTGTGCAGTTAACTCTGGCAGTTCATGTCTCAACAAATGGACATTCTCTTTAGATTCGTAAGAGAGAGGTTGACATTCTTTACCTTGGAAAGATTAGGATGGACTTGGCAACGACATCAACATATATCATTACGCATAACCTAACTCATGATGGTGGAAGTTTTATCGGTTAGAGAAACTTCCAAGCAACACTGGATTGAGTATACTATATTTTAAACTAAGTTACATGAAAGCTAAGCCCCTTTCAAAGCATGATTCTAAACTTTAAACTTGCATTATTTATTGAGTTGAGTTATGAGTCGATGAGTTAAGTCCTGAGTTGAGTCGATTCTTTTGAGTCTGAGCCTTATCTGTTTCTTTGAGCTATCTTACATACCCATATATGCCATCTACCAATGCCCTTTTGGGATTTCACCATTAATGCTGCAGATACAAGTGATAGAAGACTTTAGTAGGTGCATCATTAAGGTTCAGTTCTCTTGCATCCATAGTTGGTAGGCCCTCCTTGCTAACTGGAGGAGCCTCCCTTTATATCTTTTATTGGTTATTACTATATTCTTAAAGATGGGTAGTCCTGGCTTGTCATGGTACTATCTAGATATTTAAAGGTAGAGGCTTCATAGACTACGATTTGAGGGCGGTTGAGTGTTTCTTATTTATTCATTTTCAAAACTTGGTAATTTGAGACTATTTTATAAAAGCTTCATTACATCATTAATGTCTTTTGTTTGAGTATTTCTTTCATGGCCAAGTAAGATATGACAATGAGGCTAGGTGGTTCTCTTAGGAATCAACAATAGTTCTTCAATTGTTGGTCACGCCAAGGGTACCCTTCCCGAGCGTGACTATAGTGTCCCTGGTGCAATCTTACATATTTCTCCCGTGGATTGATACGAGCTGAAAATGTGTATGCAACTGTAAATTCCTATAACCTTTCTCTTTGATGTCCATAAACAACCCGAAGCAATAAGATGCTATTTGAGGATCCATATTGCAATGAGCTACCAGGAAAACACTCTATCCAACCAAATCGTTTACCTAAACAAAAACTCTACCAGTAGGAAAGAGGTTAGCATAATCTTCTCTTTCCAATTCTAGATAAATAACATAATGTTGAGAAGATGTTTCAAATGAAAGAGCTTTGACTCCATATAACAATTCACATTCTCTGCCTCAGCAACAACTGAGTGCTACTGATAAGGTGATTCGACCTTGTAACAAAGTACCTTAAGGGCATGTTTTGAAGTAAGTTCCTGATCAATGTCATTGCACTTTATGACTTCTATAAGCTTCCTACATGTCATGCATGGAAATTGAACGAGGTGAGAAAGATATGTTCTCTATATGTCCCATCCTGCCTCAAGGTCAGGGTAATTCACACGAGACCACTTCAGTACAAAGTCATAGAAAACTTACTCTGAATCAACTTAAAGATCATTACTAGCAAGAATAATCTCAATTTCTGAAAGAGACAGACTAAATAACTCTTCTTTGGACTTGAATAATTTAACAAAAAGGAAAGAAAATGAAGATACTTTTCTCGTGATACCGAGGAAAATTGTTGCAAACAAAATAATGTTGTCTACATAGAGCATATACTTACTCAGGTATGTATTAGAAAAGTTTAATAAGAAATAGTTTTGCAGTATTTTTTAATGGCAAAACTTCATCAACCATCTCCATAATCCAAGGAAGATCCATAATATGCAAGGCTATTTCTGTTGAAATGTGTTGATACAATAGTAAGTTGATGCAGTATCTCATGCACGACACAACCTCAAATTTGTCAACCAGCATCAACACATCAAGTAGAGTAATAGGCATTGTAGCTGATAAAGTATTAGTACACATAAATTTCAAGATGTCCATGAGGGTATCTTCATCTGCTCAATAAAGTTGAAAAGGCATTATTACAATTCAAAGAGATGTATCTGGAAAACTTAAAATTCATTAGTACAGCTACAGTTTTCATTTAGTAAAGAAATTTGATGGAATGAACCAAATGTTCACTGAGCCTGTTGAACTTTGATATTACAGGTCCAAAAGTAATTCTTATCTATTCAAATAATGTATATATACACAACCAATGTTACTCTCAAGATCCCAAATTATCCTTTGTGAAGGCATGGTGTTATTGCTTCTACTTGGCCTAATTTCTATTTGTGTAACATCCTTGTTGGTATCCCTATTGAGCTGTGGTTTATTGATTTAAAAATAACCTCTCAGAGAGTTGTTCTACAATTTTACAAAAGAAAAAAAAGGATAGATATTACATTTTCATTTCTAACCTCATTTAGTGAGGTGCACCAAAGTTCAAAGATCTATATTTAGTAGTTTCTTTCAATATAACACTACTACAAATCACCCAACCTAAGAAAGGGGCATGAGTTTATGTAAACCTAGGTCACCCCTCGGAGAAGTGGGGCAGGGGAATGAATCTGTGACATAATGTCCATAGTACCCTAGAACAAGTCATGCATTGTCATTTGGTTTTATCCCCTGATTCAATCAGGAAAGAAATGTAGTTGAAAAACATAAAGTTCATTTAGTAAAAAACTATAATTTTCAATTAGGGAAGGAATGAACTGAATTATTCACATAGATTACTACTTACCAGATGCATAGATTGGTACTGTTACGTGACGTTGCTCCCTATTTTTCAAGTTATTTCTGAACAACTAAGTACAAAACAAATAGTAGTTGTTAGAAAAAAAACAATAGGGAATACGTATTATATTAAGGACTAACTACTCACATGACAAAATCTTCAACTTTCAGCTGCCAAAATAGGCGAACTGATATGTACAATTCTTGAAATGTCCCCAAAAAGTGTCTGAAAATGTACCTCAGAAGTGTCCAGAATTATCATTTCCATATATCTCAAAATCCATGCATAATATCAAAAGTCCGACTTCATATTCTTGTTCAGGGTGTCAAATTAAGTGGGAAATGGGTCTAACCCTGATTTAAGAGCAACCATAGCAAAATTTGAAAATAAAAAAAATGCGATTTCCAGTGTGCATCCATGCCCTTGGCGCGTCGCGCCAAGGGCATGCTATAGTATTATTTTGGCTGCCAGTTTCTATCTCAGTCCAAGACTTTTTGTTCTTGGGCCTAAGTGTTCCCATGCGTGAAAATACCTATATTTAGCCATATTTCACCTTTAAATCATACAAGACATTTGCCCTATATTCACTCAAACACTTAGACTAACATTTCACTCAAAAATTAAAGTCCCAAAACTCAATCTAGATATTAAGTTCTCATTCAAACTTCAAGTGTCCAATTTCAATCTTCTTCAAGGATTCTCTAATGTCAAGGTATATGGGTTTCTTTCATGGGTTCCTTTCACCCATGATGCCCAAACTTTTTTTTACTTAAAATTGTATGATTTAAAATTGATTTACTCATGTGTCTAATTTATTATGAATTTCATTGCACACTATGTTGGGTTTTCATGAAATTGTGATTGTTTTAGCATTTTTTGAGCTATGAATCTAAGGTCTATTGTGAGGTTTGATGTATTTTGTTTGAGAGTGTTACCAAGTATCTATTGATTTTCTTACGATGAACCATTGTGGGATTTGATAATGGGTTTTGATGTATATTGCTTGAGGGTGTTACCAAGTATTGATTGGTGGTTTTACATTGAATTGTCTAGCATGATTCCACTCTTGAATTGCATGGTTTTACACAAGCACTACACACCCGCCAAGTGTTTGATGAAATGCCCGGTTATGTTTTCTTGAGGAATTGAAGGTCCAATGCATGTCTTATGAGTTGAATGACATTATGATGATGAAAGAAATGTAGTATATGATAATATCTTTGTAGTGTTGGGAATTAACCAAGCCTCACTCGGGAGGTGGTAGGCCCGAGTAACCACGTTGAGGGTTTTGTACCTCGATCGCCTCACTCGGGAGGTGGTAGGCTCGTGCAACCATGTTGAGCGGTTTTTAGCTTGATAAACATGTTGAGGGGTTTGTAACTCATCAACCGTATTAAGGTTCTTGTACCTCATTTGCCTCTCCAAGGAGGTGGTAGGCCTTATATATTCACTGATAATGGTCTCCCTTACATATGTATTATGTTCTATATAAGCATGATTTTACTTCAAGCATCATTCATACATTTCATATTGCTATAAGCTTATTTATTGCCTATGTTATGCATTTTATTTATGGTGCTTATCACTTGTTGTATTGCCTCCTACATACTTTGTACATTCAAAAGTACCAACTCATGCTCTATGCCTACATGATATCACCGTGTAGGAACCGAAGCCCTGCTTGATCATCCTCCTCCACGTGGCTAGTACGATTTCTCTTAAGCTCTTTGGTGAGTCCTCCATTTTGGGGATGATGTTTATGATCTCATGCTATATTCTAAGACTATCTTTCTTTTATGTATATATTTACTATGAGGGTGATCTCGATTGCTTGTCTTAGCCCCCGCTAAGTATCTATGTTTTAGAGGTATTGTTAGATGTGTTATGTATAATGCTATGAGCTTTGACTCTCTCTCTTGACTTTTGATGTTTGTAATATGGAAGTTGTCCCTTAGCCCCGCTACCCCTATTTACATACTCTTGTTATATTTTTTGCCTCCGCAGCCAATAATGTGTAATAATATATTAAGAGGCTTGCTTGGGGTCCCTTCAGGTTCCCCATGCGCCGTGTCATGTCTAGGCCCTAGGCTTGGGTCATGACAAACTTAGTATAAGAGCACTTGGTTATTAATGGTCCTCGGCATCCAAGACAGCAAGTCAATTAGAGGCCTATTCATAGTTGTGTTGTGCACCACATGTATGAGCAAGAGGCAATGAGGCTTTAGGAAATATTTCCCTTCTTCATGTTTTAAGTTGTGTTATAGAGTTAAAGTAAGTTTTTCCCCCTACTGATTGTTCTTTGCTATACAACTAGCTCATGGTGAGCTCCGAGATGCTCTCACTTTACTTGCACAAGTTATGGCTAATCAAGCCAATCAAGGGACCTAAGCCCCTCATGCTCCTAGATTGGCATCTGGGTGAGAGACTTCCTGAGGATGAATCCCCCGAGATTCTACAGGTCTAAGGTAGATGAGGACCCTCAAGAGTTCATTGATAAGGTCTACAAGGTATTTGCTATCATAGGTATGAGGTTGGAAGAAAAGATGGAGTTGGCAGCCTACTAAGTCAATGGGGTAGGACAAATATGGTACAATCAATGGAAGGAGGAGAAGGAGGTCAACAATGTGGTTTTATGGAGGAGTTCAAGGTGGCCTTTCTTAATTGGTTCTTCCCTTTTGAGCTTAGGGTGGCCAAGATAATGGAGTTTATGAATTTTAAATAAGGGTCAAGGAGTGTGTGGGAGTATGCCCTCAAGTTCAACCAACTCTCAAAGTATGCTCCACACATAGTTGTCACTTCGAGGTCTAAAATGAATAAATTTGTGATGAGGGTATCCGACTTGGTGAGTGAGGAGTGCCGGCCCACTATGTTGATTAGTGACATAGACTTGTCCCGTTTAATGACCTATGCTAAAGAAATAGAGGAGGAGAAGTCGAGGAAGAGAATGGGTTATGAGGCCAAGAGAGCCCATTTTAAGAGAAAGTTCCAAAGTTGAAAGGGTGACCGGTTCCATCAAGGCCAAGGATTTTCTCATATATTTAAGAAGAGGGTTGCCAATGACTTTCCAAGGGCCCAAGGTGTTGGGGTGTAGTTCCTAATGGTGAGTGTCCAAAATGTTGTAGGGGTCATAGTGGTCCCTGCTTGAGCGATACTAATGCTTGTTATGGTTGTGGGGAAGCTGGACATAAGGTGATGAATTACCCTCGAAATAGCAACAAGGGTAAGGAGGTTCGTCTACAAGTTGCTAATGCGGTTACTTTGGGGAGAGGTGGTCATCAAAGTGGTGCCCCAAGGCATCATTGACTTTATCTTTGCATGAGCGGTAAGGGGTTGATGAGGTGCCCAATATCGTCACCGATATGTTAAAAATCTTTAATTTTGATGTATATGTATTGATAGACCTGTGTGCCATTCTTTCTTTTGTTACTCCTCTTATTGCCAAAAAGTTTTATGTTGAGCCCGAATTGTTGTGTGAGTCAAATGAGGTGTCTACTCCTATTAGTGCTTCTATTGTTGTTAGAAGGGTCTATAGAAAATATCTCATTTGCATCTTGCATAAAATATTGCCTTGTGATCTTGTTGAGTTGGATATGGTTGATTTTGATGTCATTCTTGGGATGGATTGGTTGCATGCATACTATGCCTCCATTGATTTTAGAATCCTTAAGGTTAAGTTCCAATTCCCAAATGAACCTATCCTTGAGTACAAGAGTTATGTGTGGTGGTAAAGGGTAGGTTCATCTCTTGTATTAAAGTCCATAAGTTGATCTCTAAGGGGTGTCTTTATCATCTTGTGAGGGTTAGGGATATGGAGTCCAAAGTCCTCCCATAGAGTCGATTCTGGTGGTAAATGAGTTTCTTGATGTCTTTCCAAGTGACCTTCCCGGTGTTCCTCCCGAAAGGGAAATAGATTTTAGTATAGACCTCTTCCCCAATACTCAACCCATTTTTATTCCCCCTTACCGTATGGGTCTATTAGAATGTGTATTGACTACCGTCGACTAAATAGGGTCACCATCAAGAATAGGTACCCTCTTCCCAAAATTGATGATTTGTATAATGCTATGAGCTTTGACTCTCTCTCTTGACTTTTGATGTTTGTAATATGGAAGTTGTCCCTTAGCCCCGCTACCCCTATTTACATACTCTTGTTATATTTTTTGCCTCCGCATCGGTCCGGGTATCATCAAGTGAAGGTGAGGGAGTGTGATATTTCCAAGACGGCCTTCTAGACTAGGTATGGGCATTTTGAGTTTGTTGTGATGTCTTTTGGGTTGACCAATGCACCGGCTATCTTTATGGATCTTATGAATAGGGTCTTTAAACCCTACCTTGATTTGTTTGTTGTGGTCTTCATTGATGATATTTTGATCTATTCTTATAGTGAGAAGGAGTATGTGGGTCATTTGAGTGTAGTTTTGCAAAGGTTGAGGGAAGAGAAGTTGTATGTTAAGTATGAGAAGTGTGAATTTTGGTTGAAAGAAGTTGCTTTTCTAGGTCATGTGGTCGAGGGTGTCATGACCCAAGCCTAGGGCCTAGACGTGACACAATGTAAGAGGAACCCGAAGGGACCCCAAGCAAGCCTGTTAGAACATCATTACACATCCTTGGTCATGGAAGCAATAAAACAAGCATCAAGAGATAATAAATTGGGACAACCGGGGCTAAGTGAACACTTTCATATCATAGACATCAAGAACAATAGAGTCAAGGCTCATAGCATAGATACATAACAAGTCTAACAACACCTCAACTACATAAATAAGAGTGGGGTCCGTGACAAGCAACCGGGCTCACCCTCATAGTCAATACATAAAAAAAGATAGTCTTAGTACATAACAAGAGATCATAAGCAGCGTCCTCGGAATGGAGAAGTCACCAGTAAGCTTGAGAGACAATTGTACTAACCACGTGGAGGGGGAGGATGATCAACCGGTGCTCCAGTTCCCACTTAGTGAAGTTATGTAGATATAGAGTATGCATTAGTACGTTTGAATGTACTAAGTATGTAGGATGCAATGCAACAACAGATAGACATCATAGGCAAAATGCACAATTATACTCAATAGATAGCATAATAGCAAGATGATATGTATAAATGATGCTTGAAGTAAAATCATGCTTATATAGAATATAATACATGTGTAAGGAGTTACCATTCTTAGTGCAATCCAAGGCCTACCACCTCCTTAGAGAGGTGGATGAGATACAAACCCCTTCATGAGATTGATGGAGTATAAACCCCCCAATAAGGTTGATGGGGTACAAATCCCCCCAACAAGGTTGATAGATACAAACTCCCAACAAAGTTGCATAGGCCTGCCACCTCCCGAGCGAGGCGATCGAGGTATAAACCCCTCAACAAGGTTACCCGGGCCTACAACCTCCCGAGTACGGCTAGGTCATCCCCAACGCTATAGAGATAATATCATATACATATATTCCCTTTATCATCATATAATCATCATATATAAACCTTTGTATTATCATCATAAAGTCATTCAACTCAAAAGACATTGGACCTTCAATTCCTGAAGAATCCATCACTAGACATTTTATCAAACACTTGGTAAGTGTGTAATGCTAGTGTAAAATTATGCAATTCAAGAGTGTTTTCATGATAAAAAATTTAATGTAAAACCATCAAGAGATACTGGGAAACACCCTCAAGCAATATACATCAAAACCCTTCATCAAATCTCACAATAGATCTTAGATTCATAGCCCAAAACATAGGAAAACAATCACAATTTCATAAACCCCAATATAGTGTGCAATGAATTTCATAATACCTAAGACCCATGAGTAAATCAACTTTAAATTATCTAATTTAAAGTAAAAGAAAGCTTGGGTATCATGGGTGAAAGAAACCCACATACCTTAGCTTGGGAGAATAGCTTGATGAAGATTGAAGATGGAAACTTGAAGCTTAAGTGAGAACCTTGAAATCCAGATATGTTTAACACTTGAATTTGGGAGTAAAATATTTGGCTAAGTGTTTGAATGAGTATTGGAGAATGTCTTGAATGATAGGTGGACTCGTAGGAGGAATCAGAGAGTCAAAATATTGGACCGAAAACTGAAAGCCTAGACTATGATAGAAGCATATAAGTCATAGCCTAAGCAATGGCTCGTACCAATGGGTCTCACTAGTTGAGTACAAGATGCCACAAACCTGATACAAGACCCTGACTACGACTCATAGGTCACCCTACGAGCCATGCCTGCAAGGCGTACCAGCTGTCAACTATCTTTTCAACCTGATACGAGACCCCGACTACGACTCGTAGGTCACCCTACGAGTCATACCTGCACAGCGTACCAGCTTTCAGCTGTCTTTTCTGTGTAATTTTTAGGGTTATTTTGTAAACACTATAAATAGTTTAAGTTAGGGTTTTATTTAGGAAGATTTGAAACAGAGAAGACAATATCACCTTTAAATATACTCTCAAGAAAGTTTTTAGGTTTTTAGCTTAATTTATCTTTTTCTCTCGGACAACCCTATTTTGGGGATTGCAAATCCTACTTTGTGCTTATTATCAATCTGTAAGCTTGTGGTTACAACTTGTGGTGTCTTCAATATTCATTGGCTTGGGTAAACTTCTCAATCATGTCTTTCATTTGCATTTTTGTTGACTTTTTCTTAGCCATGTGTAGCTAAGCACCTACAACTTGGGGTTATAGGAACCATAGGTATTTGACTTGAGACAACCTAGGTTTATTACATTTCTATAATTGGGGTTTGAAATGTATTATTTATTTCTCTTCATTATGATTGTTGTTTGGTGGTGGCCAACACCAAACCCCGCCTACTATCACTATCCTAACGAAGGTAGTGATGAATAGGAAAATGAAAGTAGATGATAGAATTCAATTGATGTGTTCTCATCTAATCAACCAAACCTGACCAAGAGGAGGTTGACTGGGACAATAGGTAACGGTTCGTTCGCACACCATGATAGCCGACCAAACACCATGGTGAAATTCGACATTCACCTTCACAAGAGGGCTGGAAGAACCTAAGTTATCGTCCTGCATGCAAATCTCCAATTGTAGTTATGTTACCCAGGGTAATCGAGTCAACGAACCATGGGGAACACAATTCCCAAATTATCCCTAAAATTGAGTGTTTTCCGTATTGTAATATAGTGTTTATTTTATTTTTTTCTTTAATCACAAACCCCCCCCAAAATTAGAGATTTTAGTTATCGATACTCGAAATGATTAATAGTGAATTATTGTAGTCAAATCATATATTTCTTGTGGATTTGACCCTAATCTTTGATTAGGTTAATTGTTGATAGGGATCGCTTTCTTATTGGAGCGTGAATATATCACCATGTTGGCTCATGCTATGGACAACCAAATCAACCAATGGGCCCAAGATCTTCATGCTCCTACTCCAGCCTCAAGGGTAAGGGATTTTACTAGAATAAATCTACCGGAGTTCCATGGTTCCATGGTGGATGAGGATCCTCGAGAATTCATTGATGAGGTATATAAGGTATTGTCCATTATATAGGTTAATTTGGAGGAAAAGGCGAAGTTGGCAGCCTACCAACTCAAAGGGGTGGCTCAAATATAGTTTACTCAATAGAAGATTGAGAAGGGGAATGGTGATGTTATCCCTTGGGAAGAGTTCAAAGCAGCATATCTCAACTGACTAGAGGGTGAAAAGCTTAGAAAAAGAAGAAGTGGTGAGTCTAAGAAGGCTTATTTTAAAGGTGGATTCCAAAATTCCAAGGGTGGCCGGTTTTCTCAAGGTCACAAGTTTCAAGGCCAAGGGTCTTCTAATTCTTCTATTAGAAGGTTTGCTGATGACAACCCTATATGCCAAAGGTGTTGTAGGAGTCATAATGGCCCATGTTTGAAGCATACTAATGCTTCCTATAGTTGCGGTGAGGTAGTTCATAAGGTGATTGATTGTCCTCGTGCTCATAACAATGGTAGAGATGGTCATCCATAAGGCCAAGGTGCAAATGCTGGTGCAAAGGGGAGAGGAGGCCAACAAGGGGGTGCTCCAAGACAAAATAGATTTTATGTTCTTCTAGGGAGACAAGGGGTGGATAAGGTGCCCTGTGTCGTCACTGGTATGTTAAGGGTTTTTTATTTTGATGTGTATGCTTTGATAGACCTGGGTGCCACTCTTTCTTTTATTACTCCTTTTGTTGCCAAAAAGCTTTATGTTAGTCCCGAATTACTGTGTGAGCCTTATGAAGTGTCTACTCTCGTTGCTGAGTCTATTGTTGATAAATGAGTCTACAGAAATTGTCTCATGTTCATTTTGCACAAAATCTTGCCTTGTGATTTTGTTGAATAGATATGGTGGATTTTGATATCATTCTTGGGATGGATTAGTAGCAAGCATATTATGCTTCTATTAATTGTAGAACCCGTAGGTTAAATTTCAATTTTCTAATGAACCCATCCTTGAGTGGTAAAGTTATGATGTGGTGGTTAAGGGTATATTCATTTCTTGCCTTAAAGCCCAAAAGTTGACTTCTAAGGGCTGTCTCTATCATCTTGTGAGGGTTAGGGATGCTGAGTCCAAAATCTTTCCTATAGGGTTGGTTCTGGTAGTTAATGAGCTTCATGATATCTTTCCTAATGATCTTCCCGGTGTTCTTTCCAAAAGGGAAATAGACTTTGGTATAGACCTTCTTCCCGATGCTTAACCCATTTCTATTCCCTCTTACCATATAGCCTCGACGGAGTTGAAGGAACAATTGAGTGATTTGTAGGAGAAGCCTTTTATAAGGCCTAGTAAGTCACTTTGGGGTGTACCAGTGTTTTTGTGAAGAAGAAGGATGGTTCTCTTAGCATTTGCATTGATGACCGATAACTTAATAGGGTCACCATAAAGAACAAGTACCCTCTACCAAGGATTGATGACCTTTTTAATCAACTTCAAGAGGCTAGTCACTTCTCTAAAATTGATCTTCGGTCCGAGTATCACCAAGTAAAAGTGAGGGAGTGTGACATTCCCAAGGCAGCCTTCTGGACTAGGTATGGGCACTTTAAGTTTGTGGTTATGTCCTTTGGGTTAACTAATGCACTGGATATATTTATGGATCTTATGAATAGGGTCTTCAAACCCTACCTTGACTTGTTTATAGTGATTTTTATTCATGATATCTTGATCTATTCCCATAGTGAGGAGGAGTATGTGATCCTGAGGAAGAACATGTGGATCACTTGAGGGTGGTGTTGCAAATCTTGAGGGAGGAGAGGTTGTATGCCAAATACGAAAAATGTGAGTTTTGGTTAAAAGAGGTTATTTTTCTAGGTCATATGGTATTAGGTGATGGCATTAAGGTGGATCCTAAGAAGACGAAGGTGATTAGAAATTGACCTAGACCTTTGACTGCATCAGACATTAGAAGTTTCTTGGGTTTGGTAGGTTATTATCAGAGGTTTGTAAATATTTTCTCTTATATTGCTTCTCCTATGACTAAGTTGACACAAAAAAGGCGAAATTCATGTGGACTGATGAATGTGAGAAGAGTTTCCAAACTTTGAAAGATAAGCTTGTCTCCACTCCTATCTTGTCTCTACCAAAAGGGTTGGAAGGGTTTATTGTGTATTGTGATACCTCAAGAATTGGTTTGGGGTGTATTTTGATGCAAATGGTAAGGTGATAGTGTATGCCTCTAGACAACTAAGGTGCATGAAAAGAATTATCCCACCCATGATCTTAAATTGGCGGTTGTGGTATTTGCTTTGAAATTTTAGCTTCACTACTTGTATGGGGTTCATGTTGATATGTTCACCGATCATAAGAGTCTGAATTGGCCGCCGTGGTATTTGCTTTGAAAATTTGGCATCACTACTTGTATGGGGTTCATGTTGATATGTTCACCGATCATAAGAGTCTCCAATATGTGTTCACCCAAAGAGATCTTAACTTGAGACAACCAAGGTGGTTAGAGCTTCTTAAAGATTATGATATGAGTGTGCATTATCACCTAGACAAAGCTAATGTTGTGGTCAATACTCTAAGTAGGTGTCTATGGGTAGTCTAGCTCATGTTCATAATGGTGGCATAGAGGTGGCTAGAGAGGTTCATCAGTTGGCTAGATTTGTGGTTAGGTTGGAGGAACTTGATAATGGAGGTATAGTAGTTGTTGATAGTTCTAAGTCTTCATTGATTAAGAAGGTAAAGGGAAAATAAGATCTTGGCCCTGGCTTGCTAGAATTGAACACTGAAACGACCCCAAAAAGTGCCCAAAAATATGCCTCAGAAGTGCCTGGAAATGCAATTTCCATGTATCTCAAACTCCGTGCGTGATATCAAAAATCCAACTTCATATTCTTGTTCAGGAGGTCAAAATTAGGGGGAAAAGGGTCTAACCCTGATTTTAGAGCAACCGTATCAAAATTTAAAATTCTCAAAATACAATTTGCAAAGAGCAAAGCGCGCCCCTTCCCCGACGCGCACTGCCTCATTTTTGTGACTGGTTTTTTGTCTCGGTCTAAGACTTTCAAGTCTTGGGCCTAAGTGTTTCCAAACATGTATTTACCTATACTTAGTCATATTTCACCCTCATATCTTCCTGAACATTCCCCAATACTCACTCAAACACTTAGCGATATTTTTCATTCCTAAATTCAAGTCTCAAAACCCTCATCCGGAACTAAGGATTTTCTTCAAGCTTCAAGCTTCAAGCTTCAAGTCTCTATTTTCAATCTTTATCAAGAGCTTCTTCAAAGCTAAGGTATGTGGGTTTCAACCATTAGGTCCTTCCACCCATGGTGCCCTAATCTCCTTTTTACTCAATTTTTATGATTTAAAGTTTATTTTACAATTGGGTTTACTAATATGAACATGTCTATGAACTATGTTAAAGCTATATAAAGTTATGACTGTTTTGCTATGTCTTGAGCTATAAATCTTAGATCTATTGTAAGATTTGATAAGGGATTTTGATGTATATTTCTTGAGGGTGTTGCAAGGTGTTAATTGATGGTTTTACAATGGAATTTCTTGCATATTTCATCTCTATATTTCATGATTTTATACTAGCATAACACACCCACCAAGTGTTTGATAAAATGTCCGGTTATAGTTTCTTGAGGAATAGAAGGTCCAAAGCATGAGATATGATATGATTGATATTATGATGATGAAGCAAGCTTGAGTATATTTTCACTCCTAAGTTCAAGTTTCAAAACTCTCATCCAAAACTAAGGATTTTCTTTAAGCTTCAAGCCTCTATTTTCAATCTTCATCAAGATCTTCTTCAAAGCTATCTATATAAAGTATTGCATTAGACCATGCCCGATCCGGGGGGACTAAGAGCCCGGATAACTATGTCGCAGGGAAAGGGGAGGGGGTTTGTACCTTGATAACTGAGGTGGGGGTTTGTACTCATCAACCATGTGAGAGGTTTGTACATTGACACCAGGGTGATAAGGTGAAATTATCATCAACCATGTGAGGAGTTTGTACCACACCACCAGGGTGATGGGGTGAGACCATCATTAACCAACTAAGGGGTTTGTACTTTGGAAATCTAGCTTGGTCTCTTCCACACATATGATATCCTAAATGAGCATGAGTTACTTAAGCATGTTTTACTTGAGCGTTGATCATATATGCTATATTGTTACATGATGTCTATCGTCTATTGTTATGTATTTTGACTATGATTTCTATTTCTTGTTGCATTGCATCCTACATACTTAGTACATTCAAACATACTAATCCATACTCTTGCCTACATGGTATCACCATGTAGGAATCGGTGCCTAAGTTGATCATCCTCCTCCTCCACGTGGCTAGTTCGGTACCACTCAAGCTAGTTGGTGAGTCCTCCATTCCAGGGATATTTATATATATTTCTCTTATTATGTATTGAGACACTCTTCTTTATGTTCTAGTTTGATTATGAGGGTGAGCCCCGTTGCTTTGTCTAGGCCCCCGCTCTTATCTATGTAGTAGAGGTATTTGTTGGACATGCTATGTATCTATAATATAAGCTTTGACTCTTTATCTCTTAATTATGATATTATGCAAGCTTTCCCCTTCGTCCCTTTGGCCCCCTATTCTTACTCTATATGTTTTTTATATGCTTCCGCAATCGATGATGTGTAATGATAAGTTAAGAGGCTTATTTGGGGTTCTTTCGGGTTTTCCATTCGTTGTGTCAGTCTAGGCCCTAGGCTTGGGTCGTGACAAAGACCTTGGTGAAAGATGGTAAAGTGGAGGTTTTCTCCTAAGGGGGAGATGGTGCCCTTAGGTACCAAGATAGATTGTGTTTGCCTAGTGTTAGTGACTAGAGAAAGAAGATTTTAGAAGAGGCTCATAATTCATCCTATTCCATTCACCCCGATTCTACAAAGATGTATAGAGATTTGAGGGAAGTAGATTGGTAGGGTGGTATGAAGAAAGACATTGCGAAGTTAATATTCGGGTGTCATAATTGCTAACAAGTAAAAGTCAAACATCAAAGGCCGAGTGACCTAGCCTAAGATATAGAGATACCTACTTGGAAGTGGGAGGAAATCAACATGGATTTTGTGATTGGGATGCCTAGGACTAGAAAGCATTTTGATTCTATTTGGGTTGTTGTGGATAGAATGTCAAAGTCGGCTCAGTTTCTACCAGTCAAAACTACTTATGGTGCCGAAGATTATGCAAAATTTTATATTCATGAGTTGGTTAGATTGCAAGTGGGGTGCCTTTGTCTATCATTTTGGATCATGGTGTCCAATTCACTCCTCACTTTTGGAGGTCCTTTCAAAGAGGTCTTAGTACCAAGGTTAAGCTTAACATGACCTCTCATCCTCAAACGAATGGCCAAGCCGAGGGAACTATCCAAAAACTTATCATTTTTCAAGGTCCTTCCAAAGAGGTCTTGGTACCAGTTAAGCTTAGCATGGCTTTTTATCCTCAAATGGATGCTTAAGCCAAAAAGACTATCCAAACTCTTGAGGATATGCTTAGAGCTTGTGTTTTGGAGTTTAAGGGTAGTTGGGATAAAAATCTTCCACTCCTTGAATTTTCTTACAATAATAGCTACAACTCAAGCATTGGTATGGCTCCTTTTGAAGCTCTTTATGATAGGCATTGTAGATCACCGATTGGGTAATTTGAAGTGGGAAAATGGCTTTGCTAGGTCTAGATTCGGTCATGGAAGCCTTGGGGAAGATGAGGTTGATTCGGGAGAGATTGAAAACTACCCAAAGTAGAAAAAATTCATATTCCGATGTGAGGAGGTGAGATATTGAGTTTAAGGTTGGTGATTAGGTTTACTTGAAAGTCTCACCCATGAAGGGTGTAATCCGATTTGGCAAGAAGGGTAAATTGAGACCAAGGTTTGTGGGTCCTTATAGGGTGTTGAGGAGGATATAAGGTGGCCTATGAGTTAGAGTCGCCCGTTAATATGAATATTGTTCATCCGGCCTTTCATGTATCTATATTGAAAAAGTGTGTGGGTGACCCAAGTACTTTTTACCTTTGGATATTGTGGGTGTGGTAGAAGATAATTTGACTTAGGGGGAGGTTCCGGTAAAAAAATTTTGATAGACAAGTGAAGAGGTTGAGAAACAAGGATGTAGCTTCCGTTAAGGTTCTTTGGAGAAACCAACAAGTTGAAAGTGTCATATAGGAAGCTGAGGTGGACATGAGAAAATGATATCCACATATATTCCACTCTACTCAAGCCTAATATACTAATTTAAGTCACCCTACATGATTTTAAGTCTTAAGTTTCAGCCCTTATGCCATTTTGCATGCATTCATGTTTATGTTGACAATTTTAAGATGATTTTGATATTCATGTTGAGATTTATAAAATGATGTTTAAATGCATTTGTTGCATTCGTGTCAGGCTGAAATCTTCATGATTACTTCTCTCATGTATGTTTCTTTGACAATTAGGAACGAATGTTCCCAAGAGGGAGATATTGAAATGCCTAAAAATATCCCAAAAATGTGCTTCAAAAATACCCATAATCATAAGTTTAATATATCTCAAAATCCATGCATGATATCAAAAATTTGACTTCAATTCATGATCAGAGGGAAAATTGAGTGAAAAATTGGTATAACGCCAATTTTAGAGGGCCCGTAGCAAAAAATAATTAAAAAAATGATTTCCAGTGGCAATCCACGTGCTGGCCGCGACGCGCTATGGATGCGAATCAGTGTTAATTATTCTCTGAAATTCTATTTCCGTCGAAAGGCCTTGGGATCATAGTTCCATGCCCACTTATGCGTAAAAACACCTATACTTGGCCATTTTCCTACTCTATATCACTCAAGACCCTCTTAAAACCATCTTTAACACTTAACCAAATATTTCATCCAAATTCAAGTGTCTCAAGCTTAATTCCGAATCTCAAGAACTCTATTCAAGCTTCAAGTGTCCTTCAAGTCTAAACTAAGGAAACCCAAGTTTGAGGTATGTGGGTTTCAACCATTGGGTCCTTTCACCCATGGTACCCAACCTTCCTTTTTTATGAAAATTACATGTTTTCAAGTTGGATTATTTATGGGTATCCTTTATTATGAATTTTGAATATAAACCTTGCTGGGGTTTTATGAAATTTTGATTGACTATGCATGTTTTGAGCTATGAAACTATGATCTATTATTAGATTTGATAAGGGGTTTCAAGGTATCTTACATGAGGGTTTTACTCTGTGTTGGTGAGTTGATTTACATTGAGTTTTCTCATATTATTTCACTCTTGAATTACATTATTTTTAACTAGCATTATACACCCACCAAGTGTTTGATAAAATGTCTCGACAAGAATTCTTGAGTTAATGATGGTCTATTGCATGGTTTACAAGTCTAATGACGTTTTGATGATTAAAGGATTGTATGTATGTATTGAATCTATGGAAAGTATCTATGGTGTTGCAAGTTGATCGCACCTTGTTGGTGGGTGGCATTCCCAATCACCTTGTTGAGGGGGTAACAAGCCTCAATTACATTATCGGGGGGTGGCATGCCTGTATTACCATGTTGAGGGGTATGTTCCTCAATAACCTTGTCAGGGGTGGCATGCCCGTACTACCACGTTGAGAGGTAGGTACCTCAATCACCTTTCAAAGGGGTAACATGCCTTGGAGCCCAATTAGTAGTATGCTTGGGCTATGTTCATATGGTCTCTTCCTACATATATAATCTATATTTGCAAGTTATATGACTTACAAGTATGTTTTACCTGGTATGCTTGGACTATATGGTATGGTCTCTTCCTATGCATGTAACTATATTTGCAAGCTATATTATTTACAAGTATGTTTTACCCCAAGCATTGATCATGCATGCCATATTGATATTATACTTATCCATTGCTTATGATTATGCATTTTAACTATGTTGCCTATGTCTTGTTGCATATAGTGCATCCTACATACTTAGTACATTCAAATGTACTAATGCATACTCTATACCTACATGATGTTACCATGTAAGGACCGGAGTACCTCTCGATCATCCTTCACGTGGCTAGTTTGGTGCTTTGGAGATACGCTTTGGTGAGTTCTCAAGTCCGAGGACGCTATCTATATTACTCTTGCCTTTTTGTTATTTCCCTTATGTTGAGCATTTGATACTATTAGGATGAGCCCGGAGAGTGTCTTGGCCCCTACTACAATCAATGTTTAGAGGCATTGTTGGAACAATTGATGTACTTGTACTTTGAGCTTTGACTCTTTTATGTTATACAAATATTAAGACTTCCCTTTATTTTGTTTCCCTTTCTTATATCTCTTATTGGTCATGGGTATACTATGCTAAGAGGCTTGTTTAGGGTCCCTTCGGGTTCCTATTTGCCATGTCATATCTAGGCCCTAGGCTTGGGTCGTGATATTAGCCATGCTCGGTGTACCAAAGATTGAGTGAAAGGGTGATAGTGGTTCTTATCCTAGCAAAGTTATCTCCTACATCCATGCTTTGAAATTGATTGATAGAGGGTGTTTGTCTTACTTAGCTTTCATTCGAGATAGTAGTATTGCACCACCTTCTATGGAGTCCATTCTTGTGGTTCAGGAGTTTGTCAATGTGTTCCCTATAGACCTTCTAAGTGTTCCTCCTAATAGGGATATTGAACTAGAGCCATGAAGTAAGCCTATCTCCATCCCTCCGTATCGAATGGCTCCAGCTGAATTGAAAGAATTAAAGGAGCAGCTCTAAGATATGTTGAGCAAAGGGTTTATTCACCCTAGCGTGTCACCTTGGGGTGCCCAAGTCTTGTTTGTGAAAAAGAAAGATGGGTCTATGAGGATGTGTATTGATTATAAGTAGTTGAACAAGGTAACTGTCAAGAACAAGTACCATTTTCTTTGTATTGATGACTTGTTTGATTAACTTTAAGGAGTAGCTTTATTCTCTAAGATTGACATAAGGTCTGGTTATTATCAGCTGAGGATTAGAACATCAGATATTTCTAAGACTGCTTTAATTTTCAAACGCACTATGGCACTATGAATTTTTGGTGATGTCCTTTGGGTTGACTAATGCCCCTGCAGCGTTCGCGGAGTTAATGAATAGGGTGTTTCATCCATACTTAGATTCTTTTGTGATAGTATTCTTTGAAGACAAATTGGTGTATTCTAAGACTGAGATTGTGAAACGCACCAAAAAGTACCCAAAAATGTGCCTCTAAAATGGCCATAATCGTAATTTTCATATATCTCAAGATCCGTGCATGATATCGAAAATTCGACTTCATATTCTTGATCATGGTGAGAAATTGAGAGGAAAATAGACATAACCCAATTTTAGAAGACCCATAGTGAAAAACAAATTTCGCCAACTTTTCAATTCCAGTGAGGGTCCGCGACACCTCCACAACGTGGACCCATCGCAGAGATGTGTATTTTGTTGTCAGTTTCACTGTTTTGACCTAAGGCTTTGGGGCCTTGGGTCTAAGCCCTCCTATGCATAAAAATACCTATACTTCATCATTTTTCAACTCCATATCACTTAAGACATTCCCAAAACCCTCTCTAACACTTAGCCAAATATTTCATCCAAATTCAAGTGTCTCAAAACTCATTCGGGATCTCAAGAATTTCATTCAAGCTTCAAGTTCTCAGTCAAATCTTCATCAAGGAAATCTCCAAAGTTGAGGTATATGAGTTTCAACCATTGGGTCATTTCACCCATGGTGCCCAACCTTCATTTTTATGTAAAATTGCATGTTTTTAAGTTGTATTACTTATGGGTATTACTTATTATGGATTATAACTATATACTATGTTGAGATTTTATGAAATGTTAATTGATTATGCATGTTTTGAGCTATGAATCGATGGTCTATTATGAGATTTGATGATAGATTTCAAGGTATCCTACATGAGGGTGTTACTATGTGTTGGTGGGTTGATTTACATTGATTTTTCTCATATTATCTCGCTCTTGAATTGCATGATTTTGAACTAACATTACACACCCATCAAGTGTTTGATAAAATATTTTTTCAAGGATTCTTAGAGTTATTGATGATCTATTGGATAATTTATGAGTCAAGTGAATTTATGATGATTTTAGGCTTTCAAAAGATGTATTGAATTCATGAAAATGTTTATGATGTTGTAGTGCCGGATTAAGCCCTTTTTCAAAGATCTTACCCCGTGTGAGCCTTTGATGTTAATGCAAGGGTAATGTTTGATGATGATCTATGCTTATGTTTAAAGTTAGCCTCACTATTAGAGGTCAAAGATGTTTTAGAGCTACTCATGTAATGTTCCTATGTTTTTTATAAGTCATTAAAGTTATGACTATTTCAATTATTCCGTGGGATTAGGCTTAGCATCGATGTATAGAGAGTTTGCTCTCTTTTCTCAAACTATGTGCCAACATAGGAGTATACTTTACCCTTGTTTTACTAGTGGATCCATTTAGTACACTTTCTCTTGAGATTCTTCCCGAAATGGGTTGTGTTCTCATAAGGTGAAATTCTTATGAATTCCTTTTCGAAATGGATCGTGTTCCCATAAGGAGGATTACTTCATATGAAATTGGGTCATGTTCCCATTAGTTTGAAGTATGGTTTACCTTGGCAAGTAGACCACCTCTTTACCGATGAGGGGTAATCATCGGGATTCCAAGTTATAGCGCTCTTGGTCTTATTCTATATCGGTTGAGGTCTCTTCCCACACCTATGTATTATGATCTATACAAGTTAAATGATTTATAAGCATGTTTTACTTCAAGCATTGATCATGCATGTCATATTGAGAATACATATATCTATTGCATATTACTATGCATTTTGTCTATATTGGTTGTGTCTTGTTGCATTCCATCTCACATAATTAGTATATTCAAATGTACTAACACATATTCTACGCCTACAAGATATTACTATGTAGGAATTGGAGCACCTCTTGATCATCCTCCACGTGGCTAGTTTGGTGCTTTGGATTTAAGCTTTGGTGAGTCCTCAAGTTCGGGGACACTATCTATATCACTCTTACCATTACTATTCTTTACGTTAAACTCATGATACCATGAGGGTAAGCCCGAAAAGTGACTTGGGCCCCGCTCCAATCTATGTTTAGAGGTGTTATTAGAACAAATGATGTATTTATGCTTTGAGCTTTGACTATATTATATGTTAAGATTATCAATGACTTCCCATTTTTCCCTTTTTATATTATCTCTTTTGGTTGTTTGCTTTGTTTCTGCGACCAAGGATGTGTGATTGATATGCCAAGAGGCTTGTTTGCGTCCCTTCATGTTCCCATTTGTCATGTCACATCTAGGCCTTAGGCTTGGGTCGTGTCAGGTTGATCATGTTCTTCACTTAAGTATAGTGCTACAGAGGTTGAGGGAGGAAAGGTTATATACAAAATTCTCCAAGTGTGAGTTCTGGCTTGATTCGGTGGTATTCTTAGGGGCATGTGGTGTCCATGGAGGGGATTAGAGTGGATCCGGCTAAGGTTAAGGCAGTTAGAGATTGGAAAAGTCCTACTTTATCTATCGAGATTCACCATTTTATGGGGTTAGCTGGGTATTATTGGCAGTTTATTTATGATTTTTCTTCCATTGCAGTCCCATTGACCAGGTTCACTCAGAAGAATGTAGCCTTCCATTGATCTAATGAGTGTGAGGCAAGCTTCCAAAAGCTCAAGACTTTGTTGACTTCATCTCTCATTCTGACATTACCTAAGGTAGGTACGAACTTTACTGTGTATTGTGAAGCTTCAGGAGTTGTTTTGGTGGTGTGTCAATGCAAAAGGGGAAAATGATTGCCTATGCTTCTAGACAATTGAAGGCCCATGGGAAGAACTATCCTACCCATGAGTTAGAGTTAGTGGGAGCGATTTTTGTGCTTAAGTTATGGCGTTTACTTATATGGTGTATGTTGTGAGGTATTCAATGATCATAGGAGTCTTCAATATATATTCAGTCAAAAAGATCTTAACTTGAGGAAGCGTAGGTGGAGTAAGTTACTAAATGACTATGACTTGACATCTTATATCATCTGGGGAAGGCTAATGTGGTGTCCGACGCCTTGAGTAGAAAGACTTCTAGCATGGGAAGTCTAGCCGCCATCCGACTTGAGGAACAACCTTTGGCCAAAGATGTTCAGCATCTACCTAATGTCCCAGGCAGGTTACAGTTTTCTGATGAGGGAGGTGTACTTGCTTTTTTGGAGGCTTGTTCTTCCCTGATGGACCAGATTCGAGGCCGCCAATTTGAGGATGAGAAATTGTGCCTCATTAGAGACAAAGTGACTAGAGGAGAGGCTAAGGAAGTGGTGTTTGATCTAGATGGTGTTTTGAGGATTGGAAGTCGAGTTTGTGTGCCTAAGGTGGGTGACTTGATTAGGTTGATTCTTGAGGAGACTCATTGTACTCGTTAGTTTATTCATCTAGGAGCGACGAAGATGTATCACGACCTGAGTCAGCATTACTGGTGGTGTGGCATAAAAAAGGATATCTCAAATTTTGTGTCCAAGTGTTTAACGTGCTAGCAGGTTAGGTGTGAGCACCAACGGCCTGGAGGTGAGTTTCAGAGGATGCTCATTCATATATGGAAGTGGGTGCATATCACTATTG
>DF359280.1:18570-31464 GCA_000787875.1 Solanum virginianum | reverse complement strand
AACACTCCAGTATTCAGATGGCTCCATTCGGAGCTTTGTATGGCCGACGATGTAGATCCCCGATTGGTTGGTTTGATTTCACTGAGATGGATTCATTAGATACAGACTTTCTCCGAATGCTATAGAGCAGGTCCTTATGATTCAGGGTAGGTTGTTGACCTCTCAGAGTTGTTAGAAAAGTTATGCAGATAGGAGGGTTCGAGCCCTAGAGTTTATGAAAGGTGATCATGTTTAGCTCAGAGTGTCACCTATGAAGGGTATGATGTAGTTTAGGAAGAAGGAAAAGCTTAGCCCTTGATTCATTGGCCCATTTGAGATTTTGGAGTGAGTAGGAGAGGTGGCCTATAGACTAGCCTTGCCACCTAGCTTATCATCTGTGCATCCTGTGTTACATGTCTCCATACTCTGAAAGTACGTGCCAGATGAGTCCCACATACTTTCATTTGATTTGGTAGTGTTGAGTCCAGATTTGTCATTTGAGGAGGATCCTATGGCTATTTTGGATAGATAGGTTCAAAAGCTTAGAAATAAAGAGGTTACTTCCGTGAAGGTACAACTGAAGAACCATCTAGTTAGAGAGGCGACTTGGGAGACAGAGTCTAACATGCGTGCTAAACATCCTCATCTGTTTTAAGCTTTAGGTACTTTCTTCTACCTTATGTTCGAGGACCAACGTGATTTTCAGTGGTGGATGATGTAATGACCCATAATATCATTTTTAGAATTAGTCGTATTGATTGCATAAAAATATCCCCCTCGTAAAAATTTTAGTATGTACTTTGAACTATTCGATAATTAAGACTATTTAATTTATGGGTAAATTTGAATAATTAATATAAGTGGTGGGTTAATTAAGACTATTTAATTTATGGGTAAGTTTGAATAATCAATGTAAGTGGTGGGTTAAATATTAACTTGTTTTAAACCCTATATCACTTGACACATATATTGAAATAGGTTAGTGGAATTTAACAATTTCAGAGAAAAAAAATAAAAGAAAAAGAGAAAACATATATTTGTAACTCGAAGAAGCCGCCACTGCCAGGTGAAATTCTCAATTTTCATATTGTTACAGTAATGTGTAGAATTGGTTAGTTAAGAGGGCATATGCAATGTTAATTCTTATTATTGCATCCTTTTAAGTTGAAAAGGAAATGAAAAATTGAAAATATGTACTGCAAGTTTTCTTAAGAAAGCTGGGGACAAGGTATGGCTTCTAGTGATGCCATTGGGTATTCATCAAAGTCAATATTAAATTATGATTATCTTTTACGATATATTGCAGATTATGTCTATTTCTTCCATTATGAGAAGTTCATAATCATAGGGAAAAATTACTCACATGCTTATTGTCTTTTTTAAAGATGCCTTCACGTTGTTTTTGGAGAATGTCGCTTCTGAATGGCTTTTATTTTGGATCCTTTCTGTATGAAATTCTTTTGAGCCCAGAATGCTTTACCATGGTTAAACATCTGATTTGAGAAAAAAATAAGAGAAAAAAAAATTTAATGTTGGATCTCATTAAGAGACATTAAATGTTCATAGGGCAAATGGAATTGATAATTTTTATTTTACAAAAACAATTTGGAATTAAGAAGTGATCCAAGTACTTTTATTTTCTTTTCCCTCATCTGCGCAGCACTTCTGCTAGTGCTTTTAATTCTTTGTTTAGGTGAACATATGTCGCTGGTTTATGCACCTTTAGATGTATACATATATATATTTTTTTGTATTAATATTGGAAAAATCAAAATTAAATTCTAGACTTGAAATTTTGAAAATTAATTATAGAATGGTTAGTTTTTAGGTCTAGGCTAGATGTATAATAATATAAGTATTGTTAGTTTTGAAATCTTATTGTGGTAATTTATTTGACGAAATCGTAGTGCTGTAGATTCTATAGTAATATAGATGTTGTTAGTTTTGAAATCTTATTGCGGTAATTTATTTAACTAGATTGTGGTGCTACGGATTCCATTCGAAAGGGAAAGACTCAAATGTTTGATTGATCGTGATTCGACTAAGGCAAGTGAACTTTCAAAACTTTGTAATTCTTGTAGAATTCTCAAATTATCCTTGCTTTTATGTGTGTTTCGTGAAGTATTTTAATATTATAAAAATGGGGCGATTGAATGTAAATGTGAGTTGATGTGGTGTTGTGACACTTGAATTGAAAATGTGGTTAAGTGATGAGAATTCTATTGTTGAGATATATTGTTGTGGTTGTTATTATGAGTGGATTTGTTTGTGGATTTCATCTCATGATCATTCACTCTATTTCACACATACATGCATTGGTTCTGGATATTGATATGAGTGAGATAGTGAAAATTGGGGCCGAGGTCTTTACTGGTTGAGATGTGATGCCGAGATCATTGCCGGCGAGATTGTGATGATGAGATCGGCGATGTTGTGTTGTTGAGGTATTTTTCAGTGATGTTATGATGCCTACGTCATTGCTTGCGATTATTGCATAAGCATTGCATTTCATCCTAGCATATTCTTGTGTAGCATGATTTCATTCCTGTGATTGACTGTGTTATCACTTGTGAGTTGTCGCATGTGACTTTGAATTGTGATATTGTGAAAAACTATCTTTATTGTGTATTATGTGTTGCTGGGCAGGACTGATTTTTTGTGCAGGTTGTAGTTGTGGAGGTCAGTTGGGATGAAAGGAGTTTGTGTATTTTATTGGACTTATTTTGTTTTGTTAGTTGACTTGTTGGGTACCGCGTTGTTTTGAGTACTCACCCTTACTTCTACACTTGTGTAGGTTCTAACCAAGAGAGTGAGTAGTATTTTTCCTTGATCATCTGAGGCTTCCTAGGAGATTTAGAGAGGTAGCTATTGTCATCTGGCTGACTGTCTTGTTCCTATTTCTTTTGTGCTTTGTTCTATTCGACAAGAAAGACAGTTTAGACTTGTACTTCTTTGAGTTTCTATACGGCTAGTGACTTTTACATATGACAACCAATCCTTGGGTGGTATTTATGTTTGTGTAAATTTTTCAGCTTTAGTTAGCTATTCTATTTAGTTACTTTCGCATGTTATTTCTACTTTTCTTTGTATTAAGACTGACTTGTTTTGATGGGATTGAGTAAGTGTCATCACGTCCATTTTTGGATTGTGAAATGCATTTGGGCATTTATATGCACCGTTGACTTGCATATATTTTTATTTTTTTAAATGCTGAAAACATGAGATGCTCTTCCAAAAATATTTTGTAACTAGCATGTCGGCCATCTAGAGTGTGTGTATGTGTGTATATATATATATATATATATATATATATATATATATATATATAGATAGATAGATAGATAGATAGATAGATACACACAAATTTATTTTCAAAATATATAATCTAATGATTTATTTTTTCTAATTTATTACTTATATTTAACTCAATTATTGCGAAAACATTTTCGAAAAAATATGTTTCCTCTGTAAGTACACAAATTTTAGAAGAAGAATATGTTTTCTCTAGAAATTGTTCAAGTACACTCTTTATATAATTAAAACATTTATTATCAGAAATTTATGTTTAATGCATTTTTGACTTACAAATTTAATTTTTTTTAATTATCACGAGATTATTGTGATCGCATTAAAAAATCACAATACAATGATTCATGTAAACTTCTAAATTACTCTTCTAGCTATATAATTATGTATTCAGAACATTGTTTTAATTATTTTAATATTAGTTTATACTAATATGTAGTTCATGACTTGACAAAAACGTGTGATGTATGTGGCAAGAAACTAACAATTTTTTTTAAAAAATGTGAAAAAAAATTAGAGACTATTCTTTGTGTGATCCTCTTCCTTAGTTTATGTTTATTCCATTTTTGTAATGAGCAAAAAATTTATTTCCAAAACATATAACCTAATGGATTTTTTTTAAATTTATTTCCTAAATT
Source organism: Solanum virginianum (assembly GCA_000787875.1). Classification (NCBI taxonomy): domain Eukaryota; kingdom Viridiplantae; phylum Streptophyta; class Magnoliopsida; order Solanales; family Solanaceae; genus Solanum; species Solanum virginianum. The sequence goes on along the minus strand of DF359280.1, from coordinate 27,541 downwards.
AACTCAATTATAACGATATACTTTCAAAAAAAAAGTATGTTTTCTTTCTGAAAAGGCAACCTTCAGAAGAAGAATATGTTTTCTCCTAAAATTTGATCTAGTGCACTCTTTATATAACAAAAGAATTTACTATCAGTTATTTATGTTTAATGCATTTTTGGCTTACGAATTTAATTTTTTTTAATTATCATGAGATTATTGTGTTCGCAATCAAAAAATTCACAATACAATAATTCATGTAAACTTCTACACTAATCTTTTAGCTATAAAATTATGCATTAAGAACTTTGCTTTAATTATTTTAATATTAGTTTGCGCTAATATAATATGTGGTTCATGACTTGACAAAAACATGAGACATATGAGGCAAGAAACTAATAATTATTAAAAATATGAAGAGAATTTACAGACTATTCTTGGGATAATTGTCCTCCTTCGTTTATGTTTTGTTCCATTTTTACAATGAGTGAAAAATGCACTTTCAAAATTTATAATCTAATGTTTATTTCTAATTTATTGCCTACATTTAACTCAATTATTGTAATACACCGTCAAAAAATATTTTCCCTCTATGTAGATAAACTTTAGAAGAAGAATGTATTTTCTCCTGAAATTGATCATGTACACTCTCTATATAACTAAAGAATTTATTGTTAGTCGTCTATATTTAATACATTTTTGGCACGCCTAGGGAGGGGACCCAAGATGTGGTCGGCACCCAGAGACTACTACTAGTCCCCAAGCGAACCACTTGACCTCATCATACTCATTCATACATACATTCTACTAATCAGCGGAAGACATAAGGAAATAAACGGGCACATCTCATCATCTAGTCTCAAATTATATAATGAAAGGTTAGTAGAAAGAAACTAGCTCACAAGTTCTAATCATCAACGTTCGACTCTAGTCTATGAAGCCTCTATCACTATTAGATGGTGTCAATGACAGACTCATGGGCACCTCAATTAAAAATAAAAGCTAAGTGATTCTAACTCTAAAGCATGATAAAAATAGGTAATGAATCCTCTGAAGTAGGGGAGGCACACCAATCTGCTGAATGTGCAAAGATCCTCAATGATGCGCCTGTTGATGATCTCTATCATGTGTATCTACATCATAAAACAAAGCAGTCCAAAAAGGGGACGTCAATACTTGGAATGTACTGGTATGTAAAATAGCTGAGTGAAATCGAAACAAGTAGAACAATATGGAAGTAAAAATTAACTCAATTTAGAAAACAATCAATATGTCAAATGTCTATCTAAAGCAAGAATAAGGAGTAGACATTTGACCTATCAACCAATCAAATCAGACTCATCTCAGAAGGACTCATCTCAACTCATCTCATCTCATCTCATCTCATCTCGACTCAGAGTACTCAAGGTGGAACCTTTCTGTAAGTTTCTCTTATCCGACAAAAATCACTTATGAGCCAATGATTGTCCAACAATCATGTTGATATTGCCACGGCCATTCTGTACTTTCCAGGTAGAGAAAGAATCAAAACCATAAGGACAAGTCCAAATGGAGACAGCAGATCTATAAGTCCTCTATTAATTTCAGGGACTTCTAATTAGAGAGGACCTCAACACAATATGATGTGGTGGTCCTAATCCTTACCTATGCTCGGTTATGTAATTTGACAAGCACGAGTTGGTTTAACTCTTACTCTTTTGGTGCTCAATATTCCTCTCATGACTCAATGTTCATAAAACAATTCATCCAATCAAACTATCTCAATCCAATCATCTCAATCAGCCTCATGGAGGCACAATCTTTCAATCAGTCTCATAGAGGCTCTAATCACCTCATCAATCAATATCTCAATCAATAGCTCAAGGCTTAGAACAATCATTAGGGAATAATTGAATAGACAAATCGTTAGAGTTCATTAATGGAGACTCAAGGGGTTATCAAGTTCTATCAACTTATCATCATTCTCACATCACAATCACAATCACAATTGGCTCTCTCAATCAAGGCTCTAGACTCAATCCATATCTTCTTTCATGCATGTTTTTAAAAGTTAACACATAAAGTTTATGCAATTTCTCATAAAAATATTCAATTCAAGAAAGCAAGTTTATGATGATCATCAACATATGAAAAAACATGTAAAAAATATAATTTTTCAAGAAAATAATCAAGATTCATGCATGTAGACTCAAGAACCTTCAACTCTCTTCTAAGACCATCTATGGAGCACATAAGAGAATAATCTCATGCTTTTAGCTTAGTCTTACATACCTGGAACGAAGCTCTTCAAATCACCTGTCAAGAACTCTCCTCGAATTCTCCAATCTCACATTTTTCTTTCTTCTCTCTCAAGCCCTAACTTTCAAGTGTTGTGAAGAAGGATTTAGAATGAGATTTTGACCCTACTTACTCATCAAAACGACCTAAATTGATTGTCTTTTAAGTTTAGGAGGGGTTGAAAAAAGTCTAGAATGCCCCTCAAATGATTTAAAATTTTTGAACTTTGGTGGAACAGGTTCGCGACGCGGACCTATCGCGCACCTGTGTAAATTAAAAAATTCAATCCCATCAAAAAATTGAAAAAAATATATGTGCGAATCTGCGACAGTTCCGCATCATGGCCCTAATACGCACCCTCACTGTCTCGATTTTTGGTTCAAAAAATTACTTATCGATCCGGTTGCTCTAAAATCGGATCGAGATCACTTCCCCACCTAATTTTTCATGTTGATCGCAAATTCGATCTTGGATTTTTTGTCCGAGCTCGAGAAGACGTGTTATGTGCACGATTTCATTCTAGGGGCATTTTGGTAATTTTATCGAGCGTTACATCATCTGCCCCTTTGGATCATTCATCCTCGAATGATGAGTAAGGGTGGATACCAAGGCAAGAATAGATTCAAAACTCATCTCAACACTCACATCTAATCTTTCGGCTCCTCGTCACTATCAACAATCTCTATTCAGACTCAAGAAGAGACAATCAACAAGAAATGACAGTCAATTTGGTCAAGGGTAAGAAAATTTACCTTCAACATTCTCATCCATTGGCATGAATAGGTGCGGATATTTTGGTTTCATCTCTTCCTCAGCTTCCCATGTGGCCTCCTCAACGAATTGATTCCTCCATAGGACTTTGACTGATGCTATCTCTTTGGTTCTCAATCTACGAATCTGACGATCAAGGATTTGGATCGAAATTTCTTCCTAGATCAAACTATCCTTCACTCAAATGCTCTCTATAGGGATTACCAAGTTAGGATCTCCCAAGCATTTCTTCAACACCGACACGTAGAACACCAAATGAATACCATCTAACTTGAAAGACAGCTCTAATTCATAGGCAACCTTCTCAATCCTCTTCACAATCTGATAGGGTCCAATATAGCATGGACTCAATTTACCCTTCTTCCAAAATCTCATGACACGTTTCATAGGTGACACTTTCAAATATACCCAATCATTCACCTCAAACTCCAAATCTCTCCTCTTCACATCGGTGTAGCATTTCTGGCGACTTTGTGCAGTCTTCAATTTTTCTCTAATGATCTTAACCTTCTCTATTACTTGATGGACAAGGTCGGGCCTATAAACTCCGCTTCTCCAACCTCAAACCGGCCAATTGGTGATCTACATCTCCTCCCATATAAAGCTTCATACGGAGCCATCTGAATTCTTGCATTATAACTATTATTATATGCAAACTCAATCAATGGTAAGTGATCATCCCAATTTCCCTTGAAATCAAGGACGCAGGCCCTCAACATATCTTCTAACGTCTGAATTATACACTCTGCCTGGCTATCTGTCTGTGGATGGAAAGTTGTGCTCAAATTCACTTTCATACTCAATCCTTTCTGGAACGATCTTCAAAATTAGGAGGTGAATTGAGCTCCTCTGTTCGAAACGATGGGCAAGGGAACCCCATGCAACCTCGTTGTTGACACCCAATTTTGATCGACCTATAGTCCATTTTAGAGTGTCATTTAATTAAAATAGGTATTTTTATTTATATTTAATTTAATTCAAATATTTGTGTATTTCTAATATTCTTTACTATTATTTTATTTTTGATGTTATATAAATTTTCTTTCATATAATTTGTACACATGTAATTATGTAATATTTTCATAGTCTTCAGGCAGCCAACCCTCACCAGGCTGCTGGCATTGCTAAATGCTCCGCCACGAAGCAAGCTTTCCCGAATACGACAGCATTTCATCAAATAAATGGTGTGCAACTTGTTCTTATCCGAGCTCCAAGTCTCCGATAAAGCTATTATTACACTCAAAAGGACCAGATCTGCTTAGAAAAGTAAGATTTCGACTATCTACATTTTTTTCTCCGTTTCCTTATTATTCCAGGTTTTTGTTCACCATTTCCTTATTTGTTGTTATTGTTTTATTTCTATAATATTGCTTTGTTTATTTTAGATGTTCTTATACTAGTCCAATGGTTTCTTCTTCCATTTCTTTTGTCAAGTATGTATCAACTTTGTTTTGCTCTTGAACATGTTTTTTTAAAAAAAAAAAAAAAGATCTCCCAGTAGCTATTTTTAGTTTGTTATTGTTGCTCTAATTTCTTCAAATGATAATATTTTCATAGTAAATTATTCTTGTTGTGAATGCCGACCATTAACTAATTTAGGAAGTTATCTATTTATTTATTTATTTTCCTAATTTTATATTGATTTTGTGCCCAGAACTAGTTGCTATTGTTGAATCTTAATTATTATTATATTTCTAGAATGATTGACTGTTATTAGACATTTCTATCCTGGTTCTTAATGATTTCATAAGTTGTTTACTTGTAAGTTGGTTATTCTTTTTCACTGTTACTCATTACTTTATCTTATTTTCGTATTAGCTTTGTGATTGTGTTCGAAAAATATAAACGTTGGCTGAAGAAAAATCTAAGTCGAATTTTGAAGTCTACCTATTTAAAAAAGACGAAAGAAATTTAAGTTAAGTTTGTATATATTTTATTATATTATTTTGTCATGACTACCTTTTATTGTTTTCCCTTGTTAATAGATCATCGTTAGTTTGTTGTTTATTTATTGGCGTGATTATTATGAAGTGGTACATAAAGTGTCAATTTTAGTTTAAGTTGATCTTTGTTACATTTTAAAATTCACAAATTTTTATTTTAGATATGACAATGTTGATAATTTTATTGAATGAAAATGCATGTAGCGGTACTTCTGTAATTAATTAACACTAGTTCAATGGACTCATTGTTTGTTTAACAGTAGAGGACCTAACCCATGTCTTTAATAATGATTCTGTATCCTTTTTATGTCAATTGTTGGGAGCTACTATTTTTCTTTTATTTGTGCCTAGGATATGTTGCACCTTATTCTTGATGGTTAGCTATATTGTTAGTCCATGTGCATATACATAATCACTATCACGTCCCGGGGGGTGCCCTAGGCGTGGCTGACACTCGGAGACTATTGCTAGCCCCCAAGCGGACATTCAATCTCTTTACCATCATTCAGTCAATGCATCAGCGGAATCGAATGATATAATAGGTAATAAATGTTAACCTATCAGTGGTCTCACACTATCAATATTAATCTATCATACGGAAATAGAATAGGAAAATCAACAGTCTCAATATAAGGAAAGAAAGAGGGAATGGAACCCTCGACATCAACATCAACATTTATGTCTGAAGCCTCTGTACTATAATCTAAGACGGCACCATGACAGGCCATAGCTACTAAAATCAAATAAAAGACTAGAAAATTAATAAAAATAACCATCCTCCGAATGCAGGGGAAGACTTACTACTGTCTAGAATAGAGAGCTCTGAACCTCAACGATCAGACTGCTGAAGTCCTCGGTCTATTGAATCTGCATCATAAAACGATGCAGCGCTAGAGGGGCGTTAGTACGTGGAATGTACTATATGCAAAACAGTCTAAAGAAAAAAGGAAATAGTTTAATCATCACCCATCCATCCCTCAACCTCACGTCAGATATAAACGACAAGACTCTATCACCTCATTAGCTATCAAACATCACATATTCACATCACATCGGAGTTCTATAATCATGAAACCTATTTGGGAGTTTCTATAACTGACAACCACTACCTATGAGGTGGTAGTGATACAACGAAGAGATGTCCTTGCCATATCCGTCCAATACCTTGCCGGGTAGAGTACGAGTCTGTCAGTGGATCCAAAAGTCTGTCAAGCCCCCTTTTGGGACAAAGGAAACATCAGCTTTCACTGTCCAATCCTCTTCTACACTAGCCACGTAGTTAATGGGTACGAGTGAGACTCACTCTTATCCATTTCGGTGCTAATACTCCTCCCAGGACTCAACATTCTAATAAGTCTATCAATCATTCAAGAAACCTCATCACCCAACCTCTACGGGCAAGATTGTCTATCCAATCTAAGGGAATTATACCCATTCGACTCTATCAACATAATTTCGGCTATCATAGTCATCAACACACCCAATTCAGGACTCAAACTCAGTCAGACATCATTCTCAGACATTCAAGGCTCTAGTCATTCCCTAAGTTCATTATTCAGGTCATTATGGAGAGACATTTTAAGGATTAAGTTACAATCACATAGTAGTGAATATATACAGTAAAAGTTAAATGTGATGATCATCAATTCATGATACGAAATTATAGTTTAAGGGATTAAAAACAAGAATTTCAAGATATGATACAAGAATTTAAAGCAATTATTCAAGAATTTAGAGTAATTATCAAGAAACATTCAAGAACTCATAAATCAAGATTCTAGTCATGAATTTGTCATCCTAACTCTATTTTGGTGCGTAGGAGATCAATCCCATGCTTTTGGGTAACCTTTACATACCTAGGAACGAAGAATCGTTAAAGAACTTTGAATTCTCCTCTGGAACCCTCACTTTCCTCTTCTCTTCTTTTCTCTGGCTTAGCGTATAAATAAAACTTAGAGTATTTTTGTGTCTTAAAACCCTCTTTCGTACGAAATATACTTCAAAAACCAACCTGGGAATATAAAAATGTCGGGAAGGATAAAATTGCCCTTCTCGAATTAAATGAAAAAATTTGCCTTCCCCATGCACTAGTATGCGATGCACACTAGTGTAAATTTACACTTTTTCGTGAAATTTTGATTTCTGTTGAATTTTTGAAAAACAAAAAAGTGTGGTTCCACGTCCTCTCCATGTCGCGGAAGGGGCGCGAAAACCTCACTGATTTAAGTTCACTTTGGAAAATTAATTCACGTTTTTTTTTACGTTAAAGCCTAGTCGAGACCACTTTTCGACTCAGTTTTTCATACTAATCGTAAATCCAGTCTCGAATTTTCCATCAGACCTTAGGAAGACATATTTGTGCATGCTCAAGTTTAGGCACATTTTAGTAATTTCACGGGGTGTTACATCATCTCCCCCTTGGGATCATTCATCCTCGAATGATGAGTAAAGGTCTAACGGGGACTCGAATAATCTCAGAATTTACCTTATCCCTCACTCGGGAACACTCGAACTCTTACTATCCATCATCTATCTATCTTTGTCTTAGGCTCGGGAATGGGGTAATGCAAGGCATCAATTAAATGGAAAAAAATGCTCGAAATTGATAAGAATAAGAGTATTTACCTTCAACATCATCATCTTTTGGCACGAATAGATGCGGTTATTTAAGTCTCATCACTTCCTCAGCTTCCCACGTAGCTTCCTCAACAAATTAATTCCTCCATAAAACTTTAACGGAGGCTATCTCTTTGTTTCTCAGCTTACGAACCTATCGGTCAAGAATAAGGAATGGAACTTCCTCGTACGATAAGTTATCCTTCACACCCGTACTCTTCACAGGAATTGCTAAGGCTGGATCCCCCAAACACTTCTTCAGCATAGATACATGGAACACTGAGTGAACTCCTTCTAGCTCGGAGGGTAAGTATAACTCGTAAGCAATCTTAGCAATCCTTCTTACAATCTGGTATGGCCCGATATAACAGGGACTTAGCTTCTTCTTCTTATCAAATCTCATGACACCCTTCATGGGTGACATTTTCAAGTACACCCAATCATCTACCTTAAACTCCAAGTCCCTTTTTCTCACATCTGTATATGACTTTTGGCGACTCTGAGCTATCTTCAATATTTTCCGAATGACTTTCACCTTCTCCATAGACTGGTATACGAGGTCAGGCCCAATCAACTCAGTTTCACCCACCTCGAACCAGCCAATCGGAGATCTACATCTCCTCCCGTATAAAGCTTCATACGGGGCCATCTACATGCTGGCATGATAGCTATTATTATACATGAACTCAATCAATGGTAAGTGATTATCCCAGTTCCCTTTGAAATCAATCACACATGCCCTTATCATATCCTCCAAAGTCTGAATAGTGTTCTCTGCCTGCCCGTCTGTTTGAGGGTGGAAAGCAGTACTCAAATTTACCCTTGTCCCCAATCCCTTCTGGAAAGATCTCCAAAAGTGAGAGCTGAATTGAGTTTCTCTATCTGAGATGATAAACAAGGGAACCCCGTACAACCTCAGAATCTCCCGAATGTAAATTCGAGCATACTCCTCAGCCGTGTAGGTTGTCTTCACCGCCAAAAAGTGGGCTAATTTTCCTGTCTACAATCACCCATATTGAATCATGCTGCTTTCAGGATCTTGATAAGCCGGTAATAAAATCTATGTTGATCACTTCCCATTTCCACTCTAGAATATTGAAGTTCTGAGCTAACCCACAAGGTTTTTGATGTTCTACCTTAACCTGTTGGCAATTGGGGCACTTGGACACGAACTCCGCAATGTCTTTCTTCATCCCATTCCACCAATAGATTTTTCTCAAGTCGTGGTACATCTTGGTGGAGCTAGGATGAATGGAATACCTTGTACTATGAGCTTTGGCCATGATTCTATCTCTAACGCCATCAATATCTGGTACACACAATCTCCCTTGGTACCTCAATAGCCCAGCTCCCCCTTTGGAGAAAACCATCACCTTTTGCTTGTT
>DF359280.1:662-18486 GCA_000787875.1 Solanum virginianum | reverse complement strand
TCTTTCAATTGGAGTAAGACAGGGTCTTGGTCTTGCTTTTCCTTCACCTCAGACACTAAGGATAAAGCGGAACTATTCTGAACATTGAACCCACCTTTGTTGTTCTCCTCAAGCCACAATCCCAATCGAGCCAATCTATGCACTTCCTTGGCTAATTATCTTTTCCCCTCTTCCACATGGGCAGTACTACCCATAGACATCCTGCTAAGAGCATCAGCTACAATAGTAGCCTTACCTGGGTGGTAGAAGATGCTCATATCATAATCCTTGAGCAACTTCAGCCACCTCCTCTGCAACAGGTTGAGCTCTTTTTGACTGAACACGTACTACAAGCTCTTGTGGTTAGTGAACACGTCCACATGCACTTTATACAAATAGTGATGCCAGATTTTAAGTGCGAACATCACTGCTGCCAACTCAAGATCATGAGTCGGATAATTCTTCTCATGAATCTTAAGTTGTTTGGAAGCATACGCTATCACCTTCTCTCCCTGCATAAGCATACACCCCAATCCAACTCTGGATGCATCATAATATATCACAAAGTCACCCATCTTATCTGGCAATGTCAATACTGGTGCAAGTACACACCCCAATCCAACACTAGATGCATCACAATATATCACGAAGTCACCCATCCCATTTAGTAAGGTCAACACTGGTGTTGTAGTCAATCTAGTCTTCAACTCCTGAAAGCTCTTCTCACATGCCTTAGACTACTAAAACTTGGCCTTCTTCTGAATCAGCTTTGTCAAGGGGGCTGACAGAGAAGAGAAGCCCTCTATAAATCTGCGGCAGTACCTGGCCAAACCTAAGAAACTTCTTATTTTTGTTAGAGAAGTTGGTCTTGACCAGTTCTTAACCACCTCAATCTTCTGGGTATCCACCCGAATGCCATCTCCCGAAATAACTATGGCCTAAGAAAGCCACTGACTTGAGCCAAAACTCACACTTGGAGAATTTTGCATATAACTCATGATCTTTGAGTGTTTGCAAAACCACTCTAAGGTGATTTGCATCTCCTCCTCATTCCTCGAATACACCAGGATGTCATCAATAAATACGATCACAAACATGTCAAGATACTATCTGAATACCATGTTCATCAAGTCCATGAAAGCTGCAGGTGCATTTGTCAAGCCGAAGGACATGACTAAGAACTTAAAATGGTCATACCATGTCCTAAAGGTTGTCTTAGGAATGTCACTTTCCCTCACCTTCAACTGATGGTTACCCGATCTGAGATCTATCTTGGAGAAACAAGTAGAACCCTCAAGTTGGTCAAAGAGATCATCTATTTTGGGAAGAGGGTACTTATTCTTTAAGGTCACCTTGTTCAACTGTCGGTAGTCTATACACATCCTTAGCGACCCATCTTTCTTAGTCATGAATAGGATAGGAGCACCCCAAGGTGAGACACTAGGCCGTATGAAACCTTTCTCTAACAAGTCTTTCAATTACTCTTTCAATTTTTAACTCTGCGGGGGCCATTCTATAGGGTGGAATTGAGATAGGTTTGGTTTCGGGTAGAACATCAATCCCAAAGTCAATCTCCTTATCAGGAGGGACTTCGGGAAGATCATTATGAAAGACCTCGGGAAACTCATTCACTATCGGGACTGCTCAAGAGTGGGAGACTCAACATCATCAGACTTCACTCGTATGAGGTGGTAGATACAACCCTTAGATATCAACTTTCTAGCTCTAAGATAGGATATAAATTTACCCTTAGAGGCAATAGAACTCCCTTTCCACTCTAAGATAGTCTCATTAGGAAATTGGAACCTAACCATCCAGGTTCTACAATCAACAAAAGCATAATAGGCATAAAGCCAATCCATGCCCATTATCATATCGAAATCGACCATCTCCAACTCTACCAAATCAGCTAATGTGTGTTTATGATAGATAGACACCACACAATCCCTATAAACTCTCTCAGCTAAGATAAACTCTCCAGTAGGAATAGAGACAGAAAAGGGTTCAAGTAAACACTCAGGAAGAATACCAAACTTTCTAGCCACATAAGGAGTTACAAAAGATAAGGTGGCACCCGAATCAATCAAGGCATAGCAATCATAAGCAAAGACATGAAACATACCCGTGACAACATCTGCTGCAGCCTCCTGCTCCTGACGGTTACCCATAGCATAAAGGCTATTTGTCCCACCTCTTGTACCCGTAGTAGTAGCACCCCTCTGCTAATTACCTGCTGGAGGTGTTGTCGAAGATTGAGCTCTGTCGCTCCTCTCACCTCGCCTCCTCTTTAGGCACTCATAGCTGAAATGACCAGCCTGAACACAAGCATAACACACATCCTTGCCAACACGGCACTCTCCTAAATGAAGCTTTCCACACTTGCTGCAAGTTGGCTTTCCCCTTATATCCTAGGTCACACTGGCCTGAGAGTAGGTGTCTGGGGTCCTAAAATTCTAATGACCCTGAGATGTCTGATCATACCTGGTTGGTTGTGTGGGTGCACTACCTGTGGATTATGCGAGATGTGATGATCTCTTTTGGAAATAAGATTTGTCACCTCTGTTCTACCTCTACGGGTTAGATTCATGTCCCGCTGACTTTGCTTTCCAGCTCAGATGTTCTTCTCTATCCCTCCTCTTATCTTTCTCTGTCTGCAAAGTATACACCACCAGTCTGGAGATGTCCATGCCCGAAATCAGTAAGGCAACCTTACACTCTCTCTGCACATGTCTAGCCAGGCTATAGACAAATCTCTTCATCTTCATAGCACGATTTCAGATCATAGAAGAAGTGTACACTTCTTAATGTCCTATAGCCTCCTGCTTATAAAGTGTGGTGCAGAACACACCTATAAACAAGACTCTACTAGACACGAATTCATAGACTCCCTAGGACACTCGAACTCTGGGCTCTGATACCAAGTTTATCATGCCCTAGAAGGATACCCTAGGCGTTACTGACACTCAGAGACTATTGTTAACCCCCAAGCAGACCACTCAATCTCTTTGCCATCATTTGGTCAATGCATCAGCAGAATCGAATGATATAATATGTAATAAATGTTATCCTATCAGTGGGCTCACACTATCAACATTAATCTATCATACAAAAATAGAATAGAAAAATCAACAGTCTTAATATAAGGAAAGAAAGAGGGAACAAAACCCTCGACATCAATATCAACATCTATATCTATGAAGCCTCTATATTATAATCTAAGATGATACCATGACAGGCCATGACTAGAAAAATCAAATAAAAGACTAGAAAATCAATAGAAATAACCATCCTCCAAATGCAGGGGAGGACTCACCACTATCTGGAATAGAGAGCTCTGAACCTCAACGATCGGGCTTTTGAAGTCATCGGTCTATCAAATCTGTTTTACATTTTCTTGGAACCTCAACGATCGGGCTGCTAAAGTCCTCGATCTATCGAATCTGTATCATAAAATGATGCAGCGCCAGAGGGGCATTTGTACGTGGAATATACTGTATGCAAAATAGGCTAAATAAAAAGGAAACAGTTTAATAATCACCCATCTATCCCTCAACCTCACCTCAGATATAAAGGACAAGACTCTATCACCTCATTAGTTATCAAACATCACACATTCACATCATACCTGAGTTCTATCATCATGAAATCTATCTGAGAGTTTCTATAACTGACAACCACTACCTATGAGCTGGTAGTGATACAACAAAGAGATGTCTTTGCCACATCCATCCAATACCTTGCTGGGGTAGAGGATAAGTCTATCAGTGGATCCAAAAGTCTGTCAAGCCCCCCTTTCCTGACAAAGGAAACATCTATTTTCACAGTCTAATCCTCTCCTACGCTGGCCACGTAGTTAATGGGTACGAATGGGACTCACTCTTTCCCATTTTGGTGCTAATACTCCTCCAGGACTCAACATGCTTATAAGTCTATCAATCATTCAAGAAACCTCATCACCCAACCTCTACGGGCAAGATTGTCTATTCAATCTAAGGGAATTATGCCCATTCAACTCTATCAACAATAATTTCATCTATTACAGTCATCAACACACCCAATTCAGGACTCAAACTCAGCCAGACATCATTCTCAGACATTCAAGGCTCTAGTCATCCCCTAAGTTCATTATTCAGGTCATTATGGAGAGACACTTTAAGGATCAAGTTACAATCACATAGTAGTGAATATTTACAGTAAAAGTTAAACATGACGATCATCAATTCATGATACAAAATTATAGTTTAAGGGATTAAAACTAACAATTTCAAGATATGATACAAGAATTTAAAGCAATTATTCAAGAATTTAGAGTAATTATCAAGAAACCTTCAAGAACTCATAAATCAAGATTCTAGTCATGAATTTGTCATCCTAACTCTATTTTGGCACATGGGAGATCAATCACATGCTTTTGGGTAGCCTTTATATACCTGGGAATGAAGAATCGTTGAAGAACTTTGAGTTCTCCTCTGAAACCCTCACTTTACTCTCCTCTTCTTTTCTTTGACTTAGTGTAGAAATAAGACTTAGAGTATTTTTGGGTCTTAAAACCCTCTTTTGTACGAAATATATTTTAAAAACTGACCTGGGGATATAAAAATGTTGGGAAGGATGAAATTGCCCTTCCCGAATTAAATGAAAAAATTTGCCTTCCCCATGCACTAGTACACGACGCGCACTAGTGTAAATATACACTTTTTCGCAAAATTTTGATTTTCGTCCAATTTTTGAAAAAACAACAAAGTGTGGTTTCGCATCCTCTCTGAGTTGTGGAAGGGGCGTGGAAACCTCACTGTTTTAAGCTCACTTTGCAAAAATTAATTCGTATTTTTTTTTTGCGTTAAAGCCAAATCAAGACCACTTTCCGACTCAATTTTTTGTACTGATCAGTAGGTGTCTGGGGTCCTAAAATTCTAATGACCCTGAGATGTCTGATCATACCTGGTTGGTTGTGTGGGTGCACTACCTGTCGCTAATCCGGTCTTGGATTTTCCATCAGACCTAGGGACGACACGTTGTGCGCACGATCAAGTTTAAGGGCATTTTAGTAATTTTACAGAGTGTTGCAATCACAGCATTTTGGTTAGCTCTCATTATTTATTGTTTGTTTGATTCTAAAAATGGAATTTTAATTAATTTAGACTATCTTGATTGTATTCCTCCTTATTTTATTCATTAAATTACATGACGAATCTATCTGTCGGATTTCGAGGTCTCCCCATTAAAAAGGATGGAAAAATTTAGTTTAGATTAATGTTTATTATTTATCAAGATTTAAAGATTTTTATTTAAGCTCATGCACATATTATTTGCTAAATCTGGCCAATAAAAAATCTATCCATCGGATTTTGAGGCCTCCCCATTTAAAAAAGATGGAAAAATATAATTTAGATTCATAAATGTCACGTGTTAAATTTAAAATTTTAGTTGTAAATTATTCGAAATTAAGTAGTTCATAATTGAATTAATTATTTTGCTTAGTTAATTTTAAAAGAAGCTCATTAATTGATACATTTTAATTTGTTGGGTATTTTAAATTAAATTTTTACATTTTCTTGGCCCCACATATTTTTTCGACCCCGCGTGTTTTCCCCTTTTTCTTACTTTAACTTTTTTTTCTCTTTTTGACTTTGTTTTCCTTTAAATAGGACCCACATATTCATATATTATTTATCAAAATTGGTTGATGAAGAAATTACCATCGATTCCCAAGGTCTTCCATGTATTTAACGGATGCTATCTTTAATTATCATTTTTACTTTTTTTTATTTATTCATTATTGTGTACATTATTGATGTGTGTCGAATTTAAGACGTCCTTCATGTCATTATTCATTTTATTGTTTATATATCTCTTGTGATTATTATACTTATGTTGTATTGTGTATCTCCTCCTCAAATTGAAAAGCATGAGTTCAGTCGGGACCCACAGTTGTGAATTCTAAAGGGTGCTAATACCTTCCCTTCGGAATAACTTAAACCCTTTCCTAGAATTTTGGTTCGCTGACTATTTTTGAAAATAATTAATTGGTTTCCTAATTATCCTTAAAATTAGGTGGCGACTCTCAAATCAAATAATTTTTCTAAAATCAAACAACATTTTCTTTTAAATTCTTTTAATTTAATTATTTCTTATGAGTTGCCGCGACGTTGCACCTTCAGGATGTCAACACTCACACTCTCTTGGATGTATATCTTTGCGTACTCCTCTGCAGTATTAGTTGTCTTGACTGCTAAGAAGTAAGCCGACTTAGTCATCCTATCCACAATCACCCATGTCAAATCATGTTGCTTTCGAGACTGCAACAGACTAGTAATGAAGTCCATATTGATCATCTCCCACTTCCATTCTGGAATCTCAAAGTTCTGAGCTAATCCACACGGCCTTTGGTACTAAACTTTCACTTGCTAACTGTTTGGGCACTTAGAAACAAATTCAGCAATATCCCGTTCCATTCCACTCCACTAATAGACTTCTCTCAAGTCATGGTACATTTTGGTAGAGCCTGGATGAATGGAATACCTAGTGCTATGAGCTTCGGTCGTGATCCTATCTTGAATATCATCAACATCTGGAATGCACAATTTACTCTAGTACCTTAACACCCCATCTCCCCCTTTGGAGAAGACCACCACTTTCTATTTGTGGAAAACCTCCTTTAATTGGAGTAGGACAGGATCTTGGTCTTGTTTTTCTTTCACCTCTACCACCAAAGATGAGGCAGACTCGTTCTGAACATTTAATCCTCATTCATCATTCTCCTCAAGTTGAACACCAATCGGGCCAATCGATGCACTTCCTTAGCTAGCTCCTTCTTCCCTTCCTCAATATAGGTTGTGCTACCCATTGACAACCTGCTAAGAGCGTCAGCAACAATGTTAGCTTTACCTGGATGGTAGAGAATTCTCATGACGTAATTCTTGAGCAACTCCAACTAGCTCCTCTGCCGCAGGTTGAACTCTTTCTGACTAAAGACATACTGCAAGCTCTTGTGGTCGGTGAGCACATCCACATGCACTCCGTACAAGTAGTGGCGCCAGATTTTAAGTGCAACCACCACCGTTGCCAACTCAAGATCATGTGTTGAATAGTTCCTTTCATGAATCTTAAGTTGTCTGGAAGCATAGGCGATCACCTTCCCCCTCTGCATCAACACACATCCCAATCCAACTCTCGAAGCATCACAATAAATTATAAAATCTTCTATCCTATCAGGGCAAGGTTAGGACTGGTGCAGTAGTCAATCTAATATTTAATTCTTGGAAACTTTTCTCACACTCGTCGAACCACTGAAACTTGACCTTTTTCTGAGTTAGCTTTATCAATGGTGCGGATAAGAAAGAAAAATCCCTCAACAAATCGGTGATAGTAGCCCACCGATCCCAAGAAACTTTTTATGTCAGTTGGAGAGGTCGGTCTGGGCCAGTTCTTAACCGCTTCAATCCTTTGAACATTCACTCGACTACCGCCACCAGAGATCATATGGCCTAAGAAAGCCACAGATTTAAGCCAGAATTCACATTTCGAAAATTTTGCATACAAGTCATGGTCCTTAAGTGTTTGCAGGACAATTCTGAAGTAATTTGCATGCTCCTCTTTATCACTTGAATACACCAAGATATAGTTAATGAACACAATCACAAACATATTCAGATACTATCTGAACACTCTATTCATCAAATCCATGAAGGCTGCAGGTGCATTTGTCAACCCAAAGGACATGACCAAGGACTCAAAATGGCGATATCTAGGCCTAAAGGTTGTCTTTGGAATGTCACATTCCCTCACTTTCAACTGATGGTAACCAGATCGGAGGTCTATCTTTGAGAAACAAGAGGCCCCCTGAAGTTGGTCAAACAAGTCATCTATCCTTGAGAGAGGATACTTGTTCTTTATGGTGAACTTGTTCAGCTGCCTATAGTCAATACACATTCTAAAAGACCATTTTTCTTTTGCACGAATAGGACAGAGGCACACCAAAGAGAAATACTCGGCCTTATGAAGCCCTTCTCTAACAATTTTTTTAACTGTTCTTTCAATTCTTTCAATTTAGCGGGAGCCATCCTATAAGGTGAAATTGAGATAAGTTGGGTATCAGGAAGAACAACAATCCCAAAGTCAATCTCCCTATTAGTAGGAACTCTGGGCAGATCCTTAGGAAACACTTCTAAAAACTCATTCACGATCAGAACTGACTCAAGAGTTGGGGGCTCAACATCATCAGATTTGACTCTCACAAGATGGTAGATACACCCCTTAGCAATTATATTTTTGGCTCTAAGGTATGAGATAAATTTTTTTTAGGTGCTACGGAATCATCCCTCCATTCTAGAATTGGTTCATTCAAAAATTGGAACTTAACGGTTCAGGCTCTACAATTAACAGAGGCATAACAGGTGTGGAGCCAATCAATGCCAAGGATCAAATCAAAATCGGTCATTTCTAACTCAATCAGATCAATGATAATATCCCTATGATGAATAGACACTACACAAGTTCTATACACTTTCTTAGCTCGAATAGACTCACTCACGAGAGTAGGAACATCAAAAGGTTCGAGAAGACTCTCACTTGCTAACTGTTTGGGCACTTAGAAACAAATTCAGCAATATCCCGTTCCATTCCACTCCACTAATAGACTTCTCTCAAGTCTCGGGGGTTCTATCAAATCTACTGGCCACATAAGGAGTTACAAAAGATAATGTGACACCAGTATCCATTAACACTTAACAATCAATAGAAAAGACTCAAATCATACCTGTCACAATGTCTGGGGAGTTCTCCTGATCATGTCGACTACCCATGGCATACGAATGGTTTATAGCTCTGCTTGCGCCCGTCGTAGTACCTCTCTGATTTTCCTTAGCTGGTAGGGCTGGAGCAGAAGATTGAATCCGGTCAGCCCATTTTGGACAATCTCTCTAATAGTGATCCGCTGGCCACACTTGTAGTAAATATCACTCCCCTCACGGCATCTCCCCAAGTGTAGTTTACCATACTTGCCACATGGTGGCTTACCCAATGAACCTTGAGCTACACTTGCTTGGGATTGAGACCCATGGGCTTCAACATTCTGGGACCTCTAATCATTTTTGACTCTAGGTGTAGGTGCTTTGGCAGATGATGATGCTGGAAATTGATTCTCATTCCCTTTCTTTCCAACCTCGTGGTTGGATTTTTTTCTTTCTTACTTCTGAATTTCTCCTTGCCCTGGTGCCTCTCCTCATCAGCCTATTTCACAAAAGTCATCAATCTCCCTATATTCATGTCACTCACGAGCATAGCTTCCCTCCCATCTCTCTTTGGCCCACTATTTAACCCACCAACGTACATCCCTATCCTCCCCCTTATATTATTAACCATATCTGGAGCATAGCGGGATAATTGTGTGAACTTCAGCCTGTACTCCTATACAGTCATAGAGCCCTATTTCAAGTTCAAGGACTCTCTTACCTTCACCTCTCTTCTTTCCCTTGGGAAGAAACACCCCAAGAAAGCTTCCTCGAATAAAGCCCAAGTTATCACGGGGGCATTATCCACTCTACCCTTCTTCCATTAGTCATACCACAGTCTAGACACCCCCTTTAGTTAATAAGCAGCCAATTCCACTCTGTTAGCATCCGCTACATGCATCACTTGAAAAACTTTCTAAAGCTCCTCCACATAGTTCTCAGGATCCTCAATGGATGCAGATTTTGTGAACTCAGCGGGATTCATCCTTAAGAATTCTTGGACTCTAGAAGTGTCATAGGCATCCTGTTGGGCCGCTTCTTGTCTCGCAGTAGGTGTTGTGACAGCCTGGGTTAGACTTTGGATAACCTGGTGAAGCTCAGCATTGGAGACCTCATCTTGCGGGGGCTGCACAATAGGGACAACTTGTTCCACGGGCACCTCATGTCCTTGAGGCTCAGGTGGATTGACATTCCATCTGGTGGGAAGTCCTCTACTTCTGACGACTCTTCTGGGAGGCATGATCACAATTCTGCAACGCGCAAAGCATGAATAAGAATAGAACTTTCATAGAGTATAACTCCATAACATGATTTAGAACATGAATGAAGGGAAACAATTCCTAAATTCCTAATGTCCTATAGCCTCCTGTTTATCATTCTGTAGTTCCTTTCTTGTCATATGTAATACAAAGTTGTTGCCATTGTGATTCTATACACTTCTGCATGAGGTGTCTTGTTTATTGCATGACTATCAAGTGTGGTCGACAGCACACCCATAAACTAAACTCTACTAGACACGACTTCATAGACTGCCTAGGACACTTAATCGTGCTCTAATACTAAGTTTGTCATGCCCTGGGAGGGGAGGAAAGACGTGGCCGACACTCAGAGACTACTACTAGTCCCCAAGTGAACCACTTGGCCTCATCATATTCATTCATTCACACATTCTACTAATCAGCGGAAGACATAAAGAAATAAATGGGCACATCTCATCATCTAGTCTTAAATAATAATATAATGGAAGGTTAGTAGAAAGAAACTAGCTCACAAGTTCAAATCATCAACATCCAACTCTAGTCTATAAAGACTCTATCACTATTAGGTAGTGTCAATGACAGACCTATGGCTACCTCAATCAAAAATAAAAGCTAAGTGATTCTAACTCTAAAACATGATGAAAATATGTAATGAATCCTTCAAAGTAGGGGAGGCTCACCAATCTGCTGAAGGTCTAAAGATCCTCAATGATGCACTTGCTGATGACCTCTATCCGGTGTATCTACATCATAAAATGATGCAGTCCAAAAAGGGAACGTCAGTACTTGGAATGTACTAGTATGCAAAATAGCTGAGTGAAACCGAAACAGGTAGAACAATATGGAAATAAAAATCTATTCAATATAAAAACCAATCAATATGTCAAATGTCTATCTAAAGCAAGAATAAAGAGTAGACATGTGATCCATCAACCAATCAAGTCATCAATCAAATCAGACTCATCTCAGAAGGACTCATCTCATCTTATTTCATCTCGACTCAAAGTACTCATCTTATCTTATTTCATCGCAACATACTTTCAAAAAAAAAATTGTTCTCTCTAAGTAGACAAACTTTATAACAAGAATTTTCTCCTGAAATTGATCAAGTACACTCTTTATATATTTTAGAAGAAGAATATGTTTTCTCCTGAAATCGATCAAGTACACACTTTATATATTTTAAACGAAGAATATGTTTTCTCCTAAAATTGATGAAGTACACTCTTTAAATTTTTTTTAATTATAATAAGATTGTTATGATGGCAATAAAAAAAATCACAATACAATGATTTATGTAAACTTCTAAATTACTCTTTTGACTATATAATTAAGCATTAAGAGATTTGCTGTAATAATTTTAATATTAATTTACGCTAATATGTAGTTTAGGATTTGACAACAACATGCGACGTATCTGGCAAGAAACTAATAATTTTAAAAAATATATGAATAGAATTTATAGACTATTCTTGGTACAATCCTCCTCCTTTGTTTATGTTTATTCCATTTTTACAATAAGAGACAAATTTATTTTCAAAATTTATAATCTAATTATTATATTTCTAATTTATTGCCTTATTTTAACTCAAAATTATTGCAACATACTTTAAACAAAAAAATTTCTCTCAAAGTAGACAAGCTTTAGAAGAAGAATATATTTTCTCCTGAAATTGATCAAGTACACTCTTTATATATTTTAGAAGAAGAGTATGTTTTCTCCTAAAATTGATCAAGTATACTCTTTATATATTTCAGAAGAAGAATGTGTTTTCTCCTAAAATTGATCAATAGCACTCTTTATATAGCTAAAATATTATTGTCGGTTATCTAAGTTTAATGTGTTTTTGACTTATGCATTTAATTTTTTTTTAATTATCATTTGATTATTGTGATCGCAGTAAAAAGAAATCAAAATATAATGATTCATGCAAACTTCTAAATTACTCTTTTAGATATATAATTATTTATTAAGGATTTTGCTTTAATCATTTTAATATCAGTTTATGCTAACATATAATTAATGACTTGACAAAAATGTGCGATGCACGTGGCAAGAAGCTAATAATTTTCAAAAATGTGAAGGGAATTTATAGGTTATTCTTAGTATAATCTTCCTCCTTCATTTATGTTTATTCCATTTTTACAATGAGCGACAAATTTACTTAAAATTTATAATCTAATAATTATTATATTTCTAATTTTTTTTGATAACTATATTTTATTACCAAATTGTCAAGTTGTGTACATATTTCACTTAGGATATGGACAAGGTCCAGTCTCCAAGTCTTTCTATATCTTTCTTTCCAATCTAGGAGTTTAATTTAAAGGTAAAAATTTAGCCTACACATAGTATCTGTCAGTTTATGGAACATACTTGCTCTACTGTGGACCTCCTGGATAACTAATCTTATGATAATCTCAGTAGTTCTTTCCTTATGTTGAAAAATTCTGTAGTTCCTTTCTTGTCATATGTAATACAAAGTTGTTGCCATTGTGATTCTATACACTTCTGCATGAGGTGTCTTGTTTATTGCATGACTCATTGCCCACTGCAGTTCATCCTTCCATTCCTTTCTATTATTGTTGCTTGATAGCCATGTTAGTAGTGTTTGCCATATTTTCCTAGAAAAAGAGCATGCAAAGAAGAGATGTTGATGAGATTCATGTTGATGACATTCTATTTCAGCATTATACAGACTGTAGTTTGTATCATTGATTCTCCCCCAGTTACCTAGTCTATCCTTTGTATATAGACTCTCTTGTATTGCCAGATATAATATGAACTTTCATTTAAGACTACCTAGATTATTACATGTTAATCTCCTCCATGGGACTTTAGGAAACCCCCCTCTTAGGTTCTTGTACATTGCCTTGATGCTAAAATTTGTTGCCTCCATTGTAACAGTTATTGATATGCCTTTCTCCTCCAAGCAGTGTCCTGCTTGCATGATTTTCCTTACTATCTAGGATGATTGCTTACTTTTCACCTCCCATGGTTGTCTATAGAATGTATGTATCCATATAATCCACAATTTATCTTCTTTTTTTTCTTATATAAATGCCACAAATGTTTGAGGATAGTAACCTTATTCCATACATATAAATTGGTGATATTCATTCCTCCTACTACCTTTGGCCTGTAGATTGTGTCCCATGCTACCAGTGCTTTCCCTTTTGTTTGCACCTCCATATTCCAGACAAAAATTTTACGTAGAGTGCATTCTGATTGTCCATTCTACATTGACTATAGTTTTGTCAGTTCTACTGTAAACATGACCATTAGTCCATGTGAATTTCCTCCCTCCAGTGTGCAATTTTTGAATGATCTTCTTTGGCATGACAAAGACTTGGGCCCAGAATGTTTCCATAGCTTCTAACGCACTTTGAACTAACTGTAATCTTCCTGCATATGACAGGAACTTTGTTCTCCATGCTGTGATCCTACCCAACATCTTATCTATTATGGATAGCATTGTCTTACTGATAACTTTTTGAAACTCAAAGGTACTTCCAAATATCTAAAAGGAGGTGAGCCTTTTGTGAACCCTATATGGTGCAATATTTCTTGTTGAACACTTTCTGAGACACCCCCAGAATATATACAACTCTTTGTCTGATTTGTTATAAGTATTGAGACATTTGAGAATTGTTGGAAGCATTCATATATCATTTTTGTTGATGTCAGTTCCCCTCTACTGAATAATAAAAAGTCATCTACAAACTTAGTTGTGTAATTTGTTGTTTGTGACATCTAAGATAGTATTTGAAGCTATCTTTTGTCCTTAGAGTTTTGAGGAGCCTAGTTAGGTAGTCCATGACTAGTACAAACAGGTAAGGGGGTAGGGCATCCCCTTGTCTGACTCCTCTTTTGGCTTTAAATGCTGGACTTGGGCACCCATTTATCATGATGGAGTAGGTTACTGTCCTAAGACAGCACATAATCCAGTCGATAAACTTTTGTGGGAACTGCAGACCAGCTAACACCTCTTCTAAGAAATGTCATTCCAGAGTCATATACGTTTTGCAAGTCTGTCTTGAATATAAACCTAGGTAAGATCCCTTTTCTGCCATACCCTTAATTCATGACTTAGTATCACATTATCAATCAACACTCTTCCATAAACAAAAGTTGTTTGACTTAGATCCACTAGATAATTCATAGCACATTGCAACCTACTTGTTAGAATTTTTGACATGATCTTATATATAGTAGTGCATCAGGAAATAGGCATGTAATCTTTGATGGTTATTGGATGTTACATTCTAGGGATAAGAGTGATTGAACTTCTGTTGTTTGGTGCATACATGTTTCCTGTCTAAAAGAATTGAAGTACTGTTATTGTTACTTGGTTCCCAATTACTGACCAGGCTTGTTTGAAAAAGTAAGCATTGAAACCATCTTGTCCGAGGGCCTTTGTATCTCCAATACTCTTCAAAACTTGCTTTACCTCTTCAGCAGTGAAAGGCTTTATCAGGTTAAGTTGTTGTGATCTAGTAAGGATTGGACCTGCTTTGAGTACTTTTAGTTTTGCAACTGACATATGCTTGTTGTTTTGTCCTAGTAATCTCTTGTAAAATTCCACAGCTTTCCTTGTGATTGTCACTGGTTCTCTAACAGTAGTACCATCTTCTTGTACTAACATGGTAATTTGATTTTACAGTCTTCTACCCTTCATGCTTGCAAAGAAATAAGCTGTATTTGCATTACCTTGTTTCAGGAACTGCACTCTAGATTTTTGTTTGTAGATACTCTCTTCAATTAGGCTCCATTTATTCAGTTCCTTTCTCAGACTCCTTTCCTTCTCCAGGACTGCTTATGAGATTGGGGCTATTTTTATTTGACTTTGTTTCTTCATAATATTACTTCTTAGTTGCTTCACTTTCTTGGATACAACCATGAAATCTTTTTTATTCAACCTTTTCATCTCATATCTTACCATTTTCAAATTTCTCCATAATTCCTTCATGTTCTCACCTTGTATTTACCAACTTACTTGAACGTTTTCTTTAAACTCTGGATGTTGTGCTAGACAGTTTTAGAACCTGAATGGTTTCTTCTTTGTACCTTTTTGGTCATCTATTTTCAGACATAAAAAGGAATGGTCTGAAAATAAAGGTTCCATAGCTAGGACCTGTAATGGTGGCATTCTGATTGTCCATTCTACATTGACTATAGTTTTGTCAGTTCTACTGTAAACATGACCATTAGTCCATGTGAATTTCCTCCCTCCAGTGTGCAATTCTATCATATCACAGTTAATCATCATTTCAGTGAAGTCTCTTGTTTCCACTGCTTGAACTAGGCTACCAATAGGTCTTATCATCTTATGAAAAAATGGCATTACAAATCATCCATAATTAGCCATGGTCCTCGAATGTTATTATTCAATTGTCTCAAACCTATCCAAAAGAATGTTCTTACACTGATTGTATGCAAATCATATACAGCTGTAAACTGGAATATTACTCCACTATGTCTCAATATTATTTCCCTATGAATATACTGATCAGCCTCTTCTGACTTCTTGAAATCTGCTTCATTTGGGTTCCATGCTAGCCAAATTCTACTTCTCATATTTGTACAAGTATTTGAGCACCATTTTCGTCCTGGCATGATTTTATTCATGATGTAACTTTCTTTTTCTGAGCTCACTCTATGCTATAATTTGGACTTTATTCTTCTTAATAAACAACTTCAACTCTGTTTGTTTCCCATCTTGGTTGAGGCCTCTAACATTCCATGTGTCTATTATTTACTTGAGGGGGGTTTTAGTGGTATTACTATGTTGTACCCACTTGCTTCCCCACTTCCTTGGCCCTTCTCCATGTGTGTTTGTGACAATCTCTTGTTTGATATGAAGTCCAAGTTGATTCTCTTTTCTGTGTGTGTTTTTATACCTAACTGTTTGCCATTCCCCCTGTTCTCCCTTTTTGATTCCATCGCTTGTAGAGTTTTATTTGCTTCTTCACAACCAGCATCTTTAGTCTATTCCTTTGCCTTGGTTCTAGTAGGTTTCCATTCCTTCTTGTTTTCCTATATCTATATTTTCCTGTTAGCTTGTTAGGGTGGTTTCTCCACACATAAGTGCCCAACTTGAAGATATTTCTGGCAATACAAGGGATTCCAATCATACCATATATGTTGCTTCATCATCCTCCCCTTATGATCATGAATTTTAATTGTCTTTGGAAGAGGTCTAGTAATATCAACTTTAACCAGGATTCTAGCAAATGAGATTCTACTCACCTATGTTGTATATTCATCTGCATATATAGGCTTTCCCAAACTACTACCAAAACTACAAGGTTCCAACAATTTAAAGGCAAATTTGGTAGTTTCACCCATAAGAGAATGGTGGTTAGGATTTCCTCTTTGAAGTTAAATTTCGGGGTCCAAGGCTTAATAATAACTAGTCTCCTCATCATATAGTGGGGTCCTGAACATTATACCTTATCCCTCTCTTCCTCATTCTCAAATCTCACCACAAAATAGCCGTCAGAATGATACAAAATCATTGGTTTGGTGGTGTAATTGCCCTACCCTGCAATGAACCTATCCATAGCACCTATGGTTGGTGAGCTGCCCACAGCATATATTGATAGAGTCCACACCCATTTTGGGGCTGCTGCAAATTGCAATCAATTTGCATTGCAACTTGCAAATACAAGTTGCCAACCATTGCTTTAAGGCAAATTTCTTGCCTATAAAAGGAGCCTTTTGCTCCTTCATTTCCTACACCAAGAAAAACCTGAGAGAGAAAAATAAGAGAGCCACAGAGAGAATAAAATACATTGAGTATTTTTTATCTATGAGGTATACCATAGGCTATTTAATAAAATAGTCTGTAAAGAAAAATAGAGTGTGAGCGATATTTTGGTAAGGTGAAAAATCAAAAGAGAGTAATTCTTTTGTGTGTGTAGAAGTCTTTACGAGTATTGTACTCGTACCTACACGGTGTAAAATTCCTTACAAGAATAATATTAGTTGCTCCTCTTGGTCCGTGGTTTTCTCTCTTATTTAGAAGGGTTTCCATGTAAAATTCTTGGTGTCGTTATTTTTCCATTTTTCATATTTTTGTGCCATATTTATTTTGTGTTATTCCTTATATTTTCCCAACAAACAATTCGTATTAAATTAGATAGAGTGTGTGTGTTTAATTTGTAAATACACTCATCTGACTAAATCATAATTAATCAATACATACTTTAACTTAATAATAAATCACTTACACTGTGTTTGAATAATTATTAACTACTTATTATTTCATAATTTATTGTACTGTATCATTTTAATAAATACAATATTTGGATAACTTATCATCGTTCTCTATTGCTATTAACAAGAAAAGTAGGGAACGAGGTAAATCTATTATAAAAAGGCAGGGTAAAAAATAAGATTATTAAATAATAAGTAAACATAAAACGAGAAGAAACATATTAAGATAACAATGTAATCACATAAAATTGATCGTTACATAAAATGAGACTTTTCGTTGTTACCTAATGATGAATTTAAGCGATACAACACAGTACTACCTCTATTCCATATTAACTAAATTTGTGAGATAATATACACATATTAAGAAAAATATTTAAAAAGATAGTTTAACCATACTTTACACTATTGCCTTTTGAGATCATAAATATAACTTTGCAAGCAGTATAGTTTTTCTCCAATAAAATATAAAACTTCAATAAATAAAAGGACGAATATTTTAAAAATTCAAAAATGAACTTTGAGCAATTTAATTATTTTGAACAATGAAAAAAAGCCTCAAAATCTAGTTACTATTAGGGGTATGCAAAAATCGACCCAACCGATAAATCGAGCCGATAAAAACTTTATTGGTT